>BGPR01049198.1:0-11368 GCA_013235015.1 Araneus ventricosus
AAAGAAGAACGACATGCTGGCTTTTGAAGTATGCTTCGTAGAATAAGGCTGGTAACGGAAAAGATACGAATTTTAAGAAAAAAATTAAAGCAACCGGAGAAAACTCTTGGTTTGATTTTAAACTAGAAGTTTTTATTCGGAAATTTCATAGCAATAATATGGAGACGGACTACCATTTAAAAAATAAATAAATAAAGCACAAGACTTCTTAGAACTTGCTAAAAGTGCATGAGAGAAAATTTTGGATGCTCAACAGTCTGTTCAGATTTTATTATTTCAAAAAGCTTTAAAGATAAAATAATAATAAATGACAAGCTATTAGAAAAAATATTTTCAAGACTAATTTTTTTCAAGCGTGAATATTTGGGATCAATGGATTTATTTTTCTCCTGAAAATTAATTAAATAAATAAAAAATCAGAAATTGTAATGGCTAAGATAATAAAGGAAGCCGCGGTGGTCAATTGGCAATGTCTCGATAGGAGGGCCGGAAGGTTCCAGGTTCGAAACCCGATTCCACTGAAGTTCCGTGTATTTGGCCTGTTGTACGCTAAATCATATGTAGGGGGCCAAACGCCCTCCTGCTGGTGTTGCGTGGAAGTTTGGAGAAGGGGCGCCAGCTCAGGCGCCGCCCTCGTCATCTGACCGTGATTAAAAATTTGAAGGTCCGTCCCAAAATAGCCCTCTTGTTGCTTCAAAACAAAACGGAACGTAAATGTAACTAAACTAAAAAATAAAGTTTCAAAGAAAGCAAAAACTAATCCTTCAAAGAAGTTTCACACGTTAATATAAATATTCTGAGATAATATTTAAATATGTTCCGCATTAAAAAATTCGGTAGTAATTCGGTTTATTGCTAGAAATTTGCATAAATAAAAATTGCACTTAAATTTATAATAGAACGATATAAGTATGTAATACGATACACAATTATGAGTATCTCCTGCATACGCGCAACTGCTGGAAGGTTAATTTTACTTTTCACCCGTCCTCGTAATAGTAGGCTTAAAAAAGTGAAATTAAACGTACTAATATTTTGTCATCTTTGCTCTTCCAAAGACTGATACCAGGGCGTCTAACCTCTTTTCCCCGTCCCTCATCGTTACGCTATTGTAAATGGTTACTCACAGGGTCGTCTTATCCAATGGGCGAATTGGGGTGTAGCCACGGGGCGCCATTGATCCAAAGGCACCTGAAAATGTACTATAATTGATCTTACTTACACAATACTTATTTAATTATAATTTTAAAAGGAAAAATACAAATAGGGTTGGTAACTAGAGAGTCATCAATTTTGCAATGTTACATAAACATGTATATCAATTAAAAATAATATTCATGCAGAGATAAGTATGAATATTTGTTATACAGTCGACGCTCGTTATAGCGACCCTCTGCGTTCCACAGAAAAAGGTCTTTATAACGAGTGGTCGCTATAGTGGATATAATTGAAAAATGTACACATGCACGCTCAGCAGTTCCCTAAAAATAGGCTATTTTTAAAGAGAGACCAACTAAATACAAAAGTTATTTTTTATCATTGGTATTAAAAATAAAATTTTATCAATTAAAAATATATTTCTAAAATAGATTTTAAACTAGAAAATGAAGGAATTTTGGAAAAATACCGGGAAGAGTGTCAGCTGAATTCGGACGTTGTATTGGGATTAGACGACACTTTACGGTCGTTATACCGGAAGTAAAATAACATAGAGTGCATAGGGAAACACAGTTGGGGATTTTATCACTGGTCGTTATAATGGAATGGTCTTTATAATGCGTGGTCGTTATAACGAGCGTCGACTGTATTTATAATGTAACCGTTGAAATTGCACAAGATTAGAGGCGGTGGAATCTGGGTGGCAAAATCCTATTCCGAAAAGACTCTGATTTGCAAAATTGCAAGGTGTTAATAAAGAACAGGTGATTTTTTTCTCCTCAGTTATATTATTATGTGTAGGTATTTTCATTGGAACAAGGCCTTCAATTCCCTAACTACGATTCTGACGGGATGCCACTCTAGTTCAGGAAGCTCAAATTTGTTAAGACGACCCTGGTTGCTCATTAAATCTACTTCCACTTCTTTACCTTATTCAAAATAAATAAATAAATATGTGCCAGCCGATTTACTTTCAGAAATTAGCCAAATTTTTCTTGAAGTATTCAGAAAAAGTCATGCGCCAAAACATTTGTTGCTTAATCTTATTTAAGCCATGCATCCTTGAACTCTTTGGGCACGAAATATATTAAGATGCATAATTATACACGTTTAAGTGTAAGGATTGATTTACCGCTTTAGGAAGCTGAAAAATAATGTTATTAACCGCTTGCCTTACGTTTTTATTTAACCTCCTAATTAGATGTCACCACCCATTTGATATATTTTTTTATTATTTCAATCTATTTAAGATGGTAAAGGATACTTGAGACATTTAAGCGTGACCAGGTGATTTTTGTATTTAAAATTAATTGTTACGTTGACTTAACTACGGATTTGAATAGCGTACGGCCACAAAAGAGCCGAACGTATGACATGCGACGCCGACAAAGAAGGGGTTAACTTGCTTCAATTCCTAAAAATTAATCTGTGTGTTTTTGCTATTATATGGTTTTTATAATAAGCGCTATTCAGCAAGAATGAGTATAAGGTGCATCATTCAGAGTGGTTCAGAAAATAATTCACCTTGCTTCAAAGAGTTAAGATCAAGAAGATAGAAAGCTGGAGGCTTCTTTTCGTTGTGGAGGAAGAGTGCCGAGTTTTATTCTTCGGTCCCGAACGAACCTTTTAAGATAAAAAAGATCAAAAGCTTCTTAAGCAGGACTGTCGAACTCAAAGCTAGCAAGGGCCAATTAACGGGGTCTAAATTTACGTGGGCCGCACACACACACAAAAAAACCTGATTTATTTTGAAACCTGATTTATTTTGAAAATACAGTATAAAAGCAAGAACAACGGTAAAGTTAGTGTTTTCTTCCTGACACGTGGCATTTCTTCTCTCCTAAAATCTATTCTACTTCAGATGATATCTTGGTCGCAGTGGTTACTCTCAGAACTGATCCAAAATGAATATCAGTAATTTTGGATCCTAAAAGAGACTAATTCCCTTTCAAGAGTGAAAATAATTGCTCGCACCAATTACTACTTTCAAACATGGAAGTAATTTAAAATACCAATTATCGAATATTTTCAAACCTGAATGGCATATATTTGTAAAATTCAGGTTTCCCAATTTCACTGAATTTTGCCTTCAAATCTGAGCAGCATTGGATCTTGATTACCTCCGTTTACGTATGGTTAGATACTGATTCTATACCTGCGAAGAAAATTGAAGAAAGGAACGAAAATCTTTCTTCCAAACGGTGATAGGTATTATTTTTTTATCGGCACCTAAAATATTCGCTGTTCATGGCTGGGGAATTGGTGCGTCGATGTAACACAACTAGTAATTAGTCCGTGGCGAATGTTGTAGTTCGTTATTAATAATGATGCATAATTAGGAGTTATAAAAACTAAGATATGAAAAATTATGTTACATACTCTTATGTTTGGTGGGCCGTAAATATGCTCATTATGGGCCGCAGGTGGCCCACGGACCGGGAGTTTGACACCCCTGTACTAGAGTTTTCGCTGCAATATGTCGATCAGTGTTCGTAGTGATGCTTTACCTATAGGTTTAAAGCAATTTTAGTATCCTCACTGTTGAAATTCCAAATGTTTAGTAGTGGATGGGAAAAATATATTTTGAATTTTTTTTATGCATATAGAATAATTTTCCCGTTAACAGAATAATATTAATTTTTAAAATATTTTGTAACAGTTCATATTAACATTTTTAGAGGGTATACAATTAATTAACAAGAAGGAAGGCGAAGGTAGATTCCTTTTGTTGAGAGATATAAGGAGAAGTACATTTCGTCCTCTAATTTCGTTAGGATTAGAGCTGCAAAAATAAAAGAGGGTGGAAGAGAATGAAAATGATGAGAGCTTTCCAACAAAAAGTCACATGCGTAGGATAAAAGGCAGTCTAAGTTAAGGGGTGGTGGTGGAAAAGCACTTTTCAGCTCATAAATTCTAAGCAATTGCAGCGTAGCTATAAAAGAACTTTCAGAATAAATATTGTTTTTTATGATAAGGTAAGTGATTCACCTAAGTTGAATTTTCTTTCTATCTTCAATCATAAGGAAATTATGGGGGAAATGAATATTCTCCCACACCATTTTCACCACCTCTAAGCTGTGTAGCCCATTTACGAACTCGGCCAAGATTTTCACCGTCCTTATAACATATTCCCGGCCAGTTAAAATCGAATCAAAATTATTCTAGTTATAATGTTCACAAGAGAACATGGGCAATATATATATGTAATAATCTCACTTAATTTTATTTCAAATTCTAATATTAAATGTTTTAAAGTCTTAATAACTCCAGTTTCTTTCTTTCTTTTCCCGCGCTGGAGGTATATTAAATCTTTCATTTTTGGCATATTTATTACTAAGATTAAGAATATTTAAATCGCTTCCACGCGCACACAACTCGCGAAATCAGCGACTTATTGCCGCCATGCATTTTCCCTAAAACACTTACGTAATATATTAAAAATAGCTATTATTCCCTTCACTTTGATCACATGTGTATCTGTTAAATCCCTACCAGAGAAAAGGCAGGGATCTTCTGTTCACTTTTGGCTTAAAACTTAAACGAATATGTACGTACATTTCGTCACTCTCCTAGAATAAAATGAAAATTAGAATTTAACTCGGCCTGTTTAATCATTTAACGACTACAAATACGAAAACATTTCATATATATATATATACAGTGGCGGACTGGCGAGGTTGCCAGCTTGCCCGATGGCAAGTGGGCCCCCTTAAACAGAAGACAATTTGGGCCCCCAGGAAATGTGGGAGAGAAAAAAAGAACTCTTTGTCTATAGTAAGCTTTTCTAAAGCAAATAAATAAAATAACCCTGTACCCAAGGTCCGTGTTTCTTATATAATATTTAACTTACGGAATTTAAAATCAAACTTTAATCATAGTTTCGTTATTTTAAATGTAGAAAATTAAAGGGTGTTAAAAGGGAATTATTTTAAAAACGCGGAAAAATGAAATATATAATAAAAATTAAATTAAATATATAATTATTAAATATTATAGATTTAAATTAATATAATTAAATATAAAAGGTTAAATATATATAATTTAATATATATATATATATATATATGTGTGAATTAATGTTACGATTACAGATATGTGTGGGCGACTCCTAACTGACTCCTGGCAACCACTATTTTCATATCCAGTCCGCCACTGTATATATATATAAACATTTGAATTAAAGGTTTTGAGTTCTAGGGGTCATGATCAATGAAGGTCTGCAGAAATTTTCCGGAAGTCGTGTCATGAGAACCATTGTAATAGGGAGAATTCCTTTCCTATAAGGAATCTACCTAAAAATGGTCAAAATGGTGCCAAAGACTTTCCACTAGGATATTGCACCCTATCCTCCTCTACAACAACGTTTTCATAGTGTAACTGCGTATTTTTTCTCATCTGCATTTGAAGAAGTCAAACCACGTTCACGTAATGGCTGAGGTTCAATTTTTCCCCATCATTCCACAACATGAATAATTATTAAATAATACAATCATTTATATCATTGATTCTTAATGGAAAATGAACCCGAGGACATCCAAGTTGATCAAATCAATATAAGTCAATAGATGGCGCCAGTATCTAAAATTTATTTTCTCCCTAACGCCAAGCTCAACAAGGAAAACATTTGCAGCAAATTCATGTATGCTTCAAGATTCAAAACAAATGACATGCCGGGTTTTTTTTAAACATAATCTTATTTACATGAGGATGCCGTGACCACGAATGTTTGTACATCAAGAAAGTAATCGCATTCTGAGATGAAGAAAGCTCTATTAACCTTTACGAACATTACCCTAGCGGTATGAATGAAATGCTGCTCATTCATTGGAAAGAGAAAAAAAAAAGCTGCGGCTTTTATCGAAAGTATCGACACCTTATCTAAAAAAACGAGCTGTAATCATTAAAAAAGAGAGGTAGATACCCAGGTGTGGCAGAGCAGAAATTTTCCATGGCTCTCTTAGTTAATTCGGGACAACTGCTAAATTTTTTAGCAGTTATTATTTTAACTTTCTCTGACTATGCAGTATCAATAACTGTAATTGAAGCTCCTTACAGACTAGACCCGGCATGTGCCTGTGAACCACAACCAAAAGAATGGAATACCCCAGTATCGGACAAAGTGGCATCCTTTTGTCCGCAATGTTTTGTGTTTACATACGACTTCAAGCCAGATCAGGTAAGTTTATCTATTTAAATTTGTTAAATAATTACGTAAATTTGCTGAAATGAATTTTATTTGATATTTCTAATGTGACAATTCCTGTTTGACAAATTTATGCTATTTATTTAAAATTGTTTCTTCACTTTCAGACTTTTTAATGAGTGAATGTCCCAGGTGGCATATAGCTCGAATATAGTTAAATCCACAAAAAGTTAACCAAAGGCCCTAAAAATAAATGATAGTAATGAGGGGTCAACCCCCAAGAATTATGCCTTTGTCAGTCCGTCTTCATGGAATCCCCCTTTCCCCGTATGGCTGTCCAATCGTCGAAACCACGTGTTTTCTCCCGCATAATACTCCTCCCACTCCATTGAAGGGTTCACACAGTAGCCGGAAATGAATTTCACAGGGACCGACCCTTACTACTCAAAGTGTAGTCTGATTTTGAAAAAAAACCCTTGAGTTTATTATATTATATACATCACCAGCCAGGGTTTAAACCGCTATACCTCTGATATTCGATGTAATGTTTGCGTAATTTATAGAATTACATTTAGTTTCTAGTCTTTTATATTAAACCATACATTTTAATGCATTTTTTCTAGTATGTTTTACATTCTTCTGTTATTTAGAATGTACTTTAATAGCCAATCGGTTCTTACACCTTTGCTCATATCTTAACCCTTTGCACTCGGAAAAGTAATTAGATGAATAATTATTCACTGAATACCGGGACTCATTTTATTGTGTAGAGAACTAAAAAATAATAAAATTAATCTGCGACTTGTTACAACTAAAGAGGTATTTTTTTAGCTATCGAAGCCAAGAAACGCAATGATGCACAGTCTAGAATGGTGCCTAAAAGGCGACATCCGAGTGCAAAGGGTTAATCTTTTATGAATTATATGTATAGGGTAAGCATAGAGTACCAACAAATAAAGGTGCTATCAGTAGAACATTTAAAATGCATAGCAATATAATCGTGACTGATTTATCTATACGTTTAGTCTAATAGATGTCAAACGCGGTGGAAGCCAAGATAGCCGAACTCTTCCAGGTCTCAATTCCACCGAAAAACCATGTTATGTGCAGGACACGTACACATGCAGACTGATCGTTAGTGTGGTGTTGAAGTTTGGAGAGGATGTGTTAATGTTATCACCTGACTACGGTTTAAAACTGCGATGTGTGTCCTTAACAACCCCTCATGTAGCTTTAAAACGTGACCTCTAAATCATAATGTTGCTGAAATTCTTAAAGTTTAATAAAATCTTCATTATCGATCAGCTTACTCTGATAATCCAGCAATATTTCAGTTGGTTACGGTTCAGCTGGTTCATTCAATAATCAATCGGTTTGACGCTTATCCCTTGAGATTCATGAAAAGTAAGTTCAAGCGATAAAACACGAAAAGTAAATAATAGCTGTGAATTATGAAATAGTTAATTTTTAAAAATGGAATCTTAAAAAATCCGGACTTGCATTTTGTGAGCTTTGTTATTTTACCAAGTGCATCAGAACGAGCTCAACTTTGCCATTAACCCCTTAACTGTATTCCATATCGAATTATGACATTTTTAAACTTATAAGCTAAAAGTAAGTTATTCATAGGCGCAGTGGCGAATCCAGGGGCGGGGAGGGGCTATCGGGCTGCAGCCCCCGCAGAGCTAAACCAGAATTCTTGATTTTATTTAAAATCACTACAACTCTTTGTTCTTAATTTCCCTTTTTTTAATAAAAAAGTGACAACATTGCTTTCCGGCTTGACAGGCTCGAAAATTTTTCTAATTCTCTAGTCATTCCACTTGTACTTGTAGCGTTGACGCGGTCGAAAACATTTTTTGGCTAGTTATTTCATTGTATTTTTTATTTAAATTATCGAAAGTTTTGTAGTGTTCTTTATGATTCTTATTGTCAGGTGAGGAAAGTCTGTAAAGTTAAAGTGTTTTGATTTACATAAGCCATGAGGTTTGGCATTCGTCACGACGATACAAAATTTTTATGACCTCAGCCCCACCACAGACCCGAATCCTGGATTCGCCACTGATCCTTGATCACAATATCTACTTTAACATATCAAATATGCCGTAAGATATAACAATTTGTGCATATATTTGTTGTAGTTTTTACATGGAAAAGGGTAGGTTTTGGCCTACTTTTGTCCTCTTTTTGCTTCCCTTCATTCCCTTTATAGCTTTTGTATTTCCTAGTCTTTTTTATTATGTAATGCAAACAAACTGCATAATTTATCTTCATTTGGTGGTTTAACGTCCCATTCTGAAGTTACAAGGGAGTTTAGTTTACTGAGGACGACTTAGTAATTTAACCTAGGGCTGTCTTAAAAAAATTGAGATCCCTGGCCTATAGAAATTCTGCGCCTTGTCAAAATCGTAACTAGGAATTTGAGCGCTTATGTCTAAAATATCCATCTATCTAATAAAATAATTGAGAAGCAAACAAAAAAAGTCGCCAGTTCTCTGATTAATGCATTAGAATTTCGCTAATCCGTCTTTTTTCTAATAGGAAATTATCGAAAGTATTGCAGTGTTCTTTATGATCCTTATTGTTAGGTGAGTAAAGTTAAAGTGTTTTGGTTTACATAAGCCATGAGGCATGACATTCGTCACGACGATACAAATTTTTTATGACCTCACCCCCCAGACCCGAATACTGGATTCGCCATTGCATAGGCGTTATAACTCGATACAAAAATAATCCATTAACCCTGGAATGGTAACGTTACTTCGCGGTCTTCGCAGTTTGAATGGGAAAAAGAGTCGATTTGACTCAACGTTACCATTCCAAGGTTAACATCTCAAATGTTCTATGGACATGTAGCTGAATCAATACAACTCGTCTCCAAACTAGACGGGGGGGGGGGATCTAATTAGATAGTACAAAAAAAACTACATAGTTAAGGAGTCAAGAAATGTATACAAACTAACTAAAAAGACCCGTAACCGATAGGCGAAATTTAAACCTGCAGTAAAACAGCGTTTTAAAGTTTCTGATGAATATAAGTAGCATAAGAAATTATAAGCATTATCCTTATTGTAAGCATAAATAATAAATGAAAAGTAAAGTTCTTAAAATTTTGCAGTTATCAAGGGGTGTTTAAAGAAAAGAATTTTTACATGGATTGAAATAACAATAAATGTTCCAAATTGGACATGTCATCTAATTAGGTGGTTAAAATAAATTAGTAGGCCAAGTAGTTATCTATACTCGTGGATCAAAATATATCGTGGAATATACTCGTATACAATATATATATATATATATATATATATATATATATATATATATATATAAGAAAATTGAATTAACACTCTGACTGCGTATTCCGTGATTTCCGCGGGCTGGAAGCAAGTCTATTTTCTGCTGCATCCTGCGATTTTAACAGGCTAATGTATTTATTTAGTACTTTTAGAGCGTTGGATCATATTATACTAATAAAACTTTGCATATAAATAACAACCAGCTTGGTTCAACGGTATTTGAACACGTCTCAAGCGTTACATCTAAATAGTGATTTAAAAAAAATCCGCAGTCAGAGGGTTAAGAGTTGGGATGATTGAATTTGTAATTCGGTTATGTGGATCTGAAATTATATAAAGATGGTGGAACTTCAAAATTTCAGATAAAAAAATATCTGTGCAGCATAGGATATGCAATAGGGTGGGCCGAAAAAAAGCACTTATTTTTCCATGTCGCTATAGCGAGGAAACGTTGTGAATTGGCGAGAAATAAAATGAGGAAAAAAATTGACAAAATTGAGTGATATCTTCCGTTCCCACATGGGGCTTTAAAAGTCGTAAAAAATGTTGCAAGACTGTATTTTATTAATTTTTAAAATCTCTCTTCGTCTCTTCATTATAGCATTATCTGTTAAGCACTCAACTTCCTAAGAGTAATAATTTTTTATAAAAATCAAAATCGGTCTATAACTGCCGATTGCACATTCCTTTCAAAGTCGACAAAAAATATATGAAATTTCTTCAGTGCGTAATTTTTAGATACTAATCATTCCCATAATATTCACACAACCTGTCGATGAAATGAAACAGGTGGATGTAACGTAACGGTGTCGGTGAAGTAAAAAAAAAAAAATCCTCATACATGCGTCGTTTTTAATGACTTCAAGGAACGTTTGGTCGTGAGTGCGTAACAAACAAATTTACCGAAAAACAGACGAAACGCCGAACGGTAATAAGGAAATTTTAAACCGTGAACTTCTCCCTCCTGCTCTATCTTCTAAACTATTGATCATACGAAAAAAAATGTAGGGCTATTTTTGTAGGAAATTTAATGTAGGTACTTTTTGTTCACAAGTTTTTTTTGCTAGAACCCATAGTTTTTGAGATGTATAAGAAAAGCTTAACAAAGCTATCTTTAACCCCCCTCTGGCGCGCGCGGGGGGGGCGGGGGGGGGGGGGGGGAATTTTGGTATGTCTTTTAGGGCTCTCCCCCCAACAACTGTGCCAAATTTCAAAACTACGATATATTTTTTCTATTTTTCCTTCGTTGACTGGACTAAATTTGGAGAAATATTCTTTACCTCGATTATCACTTTTCCATATTTCACTTTCCCTCAATTATCTCTTCATTTTAGGATAGTTCCCAAGTTTTAGTTATCCTTAACTTTATTATACGTGTTTCTCTACGTAGTGTCCAATTACTCATGAAATGTCAATTGTTTGCCTAATAATCCAGAAACTGAACAGTCTATTCATGCCGTGACCTTCGCCTATGAGATTCATTTCTGAGAAAACTGCTCTCAAAGTTGACCATCTGCTGCATTTAAAATAATAGTAGACTTCTAATTGTTCTTGCAGCCTGGTGGATACAAATTGAACTATGGACTTGAATCATTATTACACAAAAAAAGTATAACATTTCTGCGCTACCATGGCAGTCTGAGTGCAAAATGGGCAAAACTTGGATTAGTCCACTTTAACACTGAACCCCCACCTCCCCCAATTGACTCTGCCAAGTTGGAAGATTCATGAATACTAGTCAAATACACTTTCATGAATACTAGTCAAATAC
>BGPR01049199.1:0-11368 GCA_013235015.1 Araneus ventricosus
AAAGCAAATAGCAAAATCCATATTTCTTAGCTTTCACAATTCTGGGATTATTACAGTGTTTTATGGCCAGACAAATATGAACTTATTGGATCAAAAGAAGCGCAAAAGAGTGTGGCTACGATCAGGTTAGGTGTATTAACAGAAGAATATCCTACAGAAAGTGAAACAGGGAGGAGGAAGTGCGATGGTATGGGGACGTTTTCTTCTAAAGATGTTGGTTAAATTGTGAGGTCAACGTTAAAATGATTGTATGTGTGTGCGTCGGTATCCTATCCCAAAATCTTAAGAAATCCCTTACAAACTTGAGTGTGGGAGAAGGTTTATCTTTCAACGAGATAATGACCCAAAACAAACGTCAAAGACTGCCAAAGATTGTTTCTCAAAAAACAAAATTGAGATACTGGAGTAGCCACCACAAAGCCAAGACCTTAATCCCATCTAAAATTTATGGTTAGTTTTGAATGAGATTGCCTTTTGAAGAGAAAAGAAATAAAAATGAAATTTTCGATCAAAAATGAATGGCAAAGTATCATCCAGGAGATAGCGCAGAAACTGGTTGATAACCTGAATCAAAGACTGAAAGCAGTGATTGAGGCCAAAGGAGGTCCAGATAAACATTAAAAACGATATTTTATTTAAAAAATTGTTGCGTTATTTTTTCGTTGTAAGTTCTTGACCGTTCGAATAATTTTGAACAACGCTTGGATTAGAGTTATATGAAAATGTTCCAGTTCTGGCTCATTCTGCGATAAAATTTGGGTTATTGAAGCTCTTTCTGATGAATAAGATTGAAGTGATGATAAAAATAATAGATTTTGGATATAAATAAATAAATTTACTTTCTGTAATAAGGAGCGTAACATTTTCATAAGCGTTCTAATAATTTTGAACAGCACTGAATCTATTCGCTAAAAGGTTTTAAAACTCGCCACTAAACGAACTCAATAATTAAAAGTGCATGTTTTTGTTTTGCACATGAGTGTTAACGTAAAGGAAAATTAATGCGTTAATTATAAATGCTTTTAATAATACGTATAGAATGATTGAACAAAACATACAAATAACTTATTTATCACTAGCCGCCTTCGGCGACAAGCTTGTTTTCGGGAATATAATTTCAATTGAACCTTGAATAATTGTATATTCATGTTTCCTTTAATAACGTAAGCTGATCTTAATAGATATTTAACCCATGTTCTTTTATTGGTCTTGCACCTGTTCTGTTTGTTGTCTATATAAATGTCCCTAATGGAGTCAAATAACTGACCATGTGATATTGATACAAGTTGTCAGCGCCATCTTCACATTCTTATTCCTGTTGAAAAATATGTATTTCATTTAAACATTCTTCATATACCTTACCTAATGTCTCGGAAAGGTTGGTTTACAGATTCTACAAAAAAGTTTGATGAAATAAAATATGAAATTAAAATGTATTAGGATATTACCTTAGCTTTCAACAATGAAAGATAAACACGCAATTAAATATTTGTTTAAACAATGAAAAAGGTTGCAACAATGAAGATTATTTTTAAAAATTAAGCCAAAAATATTTTTAAAAGGATATTAAAATTATAGAAAAAATATACACAACTTAATTGATATAATTGAAAAGATTTTGCACTGATGGCATAAAAATGATTTTTGTGCTGTAATTATTTCCGAAGTTATTAAAAAAATCCCCAAAATTTAGCTTAATGTTCAATTAATTAAAATTCTACTTAAAATTTCAAAAACGCGGCTCTGAGTTGCACATTCCCAACCTCCAAGGTATGTTTGTGCCAAATTTCGTAGCTCTAAGTCTAGCAGTGTGCTCTGTAGAGCGCCAACGCACAGACACACGAACACACACACATTCTTCTTTATTATTAGTAGAGATTAAACACTTATTTTGACACATTCTACGCTGTTCAAGTGCCTTTGTTATGCGATAACAGCAAAATTTATTTTTGTGACATATAATATAGCCTTTCAGTGAAAATTAACATTTTATACAACACTTTTCTTGTATGAAAAATCTTTAATTATTTTTTAAAAGTTTATCGACACGCAATAAATCCATGTATTTTCTTGCTAAAATCTATGTAAACACACAGCCATCATGTTTCTACGATATGTTTTACGACACGATAATTTTCATTTTCTGCTATCATTTACATAATTACAATCTTCTTTCACAAAAGAAATGCGTTGTAACTGTTTCAGTATAATGAAAACAAAATATCCATGCTTTCATAAGAAAAGCTGTTTTTAATCTGCTATGTAACAAAATTCATTTTTTCCGTCGCTGACAGCTAATATTTCAAAGAATAATACTCTAAAAATGAGAAACATAAATTAATGAGTAATATAACAACGTACAAAAGAGTTAGCGAATGAAGTGATTAGAATTCTAGATTTTTTTTTGCTGAGAAAAACTCAGTACCCCTACTGGGAATAATAATTACATCATACATCACCAGAGACCTCATCTGACGTATGTTTAGAATCTTTAATCTAAAACATCACGCTCAGTTTTATTTTTTGTGATAATTTGGATCTCCCAAATGAGGAAAGAATAAAAACTGCTTTAGGGTTTCTCTCGGTAATTAAAAATTTTATACAGAGATTCAGATATGTTGTAATTTTTGTATGCAGCTTTTCTGAGTGTAAATTATATATTTTCGGAATAATTTTTATTTATTTAACTGATTGACTCTATGAATTAGTTATTAACCCTTGCTCTTCCGACTTTTTGAAATTACTAAATAGATACAAGGTTTGTAAAGACATTTAAATGCCGTTGAACCGAGCAAAGCTTTATTAGTATTAGATGATTCAACGCTATGATAGTACTTTACTTTACACAACTACACACCCCTGACTCCAGAGATAAAAATCTCCGATTTGCAGTTTGGATGAGTGTGCGTAGAAACTATATTGAACAAAAAATTCATACAGTGTTTAAACATCGACTAAATAAGTGTTAAAATTATAAAAACAATGAAAAATGAGTATTTACATATGAAAAGAAAAACTCGGGAAGAAAAAACAGTTTTAATGACATTTCCCAAAAGTTCGCTGCGTCTATAAACTTGTAGGAGGACTTATTAGGGTCCTAGTTATTGAACCTCTAGAGGATCGGAGTCCATAAGTCTGGGGTCTCGGTAAAGGAGAGAAATCTGTATCGGAGTCGGATAAACTGGTTGCGTCCGGTGGCTGTTTTACGAGGTTCTAATTTTGATTGAGGAAATATATCAGCTTAGCTATTTTTATTCTTGATAGTTTATTTAATAGTAAGTGTTGCCACCAAAGTTGAGTATTTTCTGTACTTGATTTTGTAAAATGATAAGATGACGTAATGTGACAAGAAGTTGCGTAGTGGAGGGGCCTCCCATTTCCCCGCATGAGCAGGTATCTGAATGATGAAGCCGGAATCTGTAGAGATAGCTGGGAAAGGATCGTGGCCTGTAGCGAAGAGGATGGATTCTCTTGACCATGCGGCTTGGGTTAAGGTATCCGACTGGTTTAAAATCGTCGTTTTTGATGAAATTATCAAAAAAAAATTTTATGACTTAATTTTGTAACCTGTTTAATCAGCTTTCTAAAACTGTCTCACTTTTTACTCTATGTGAATTTCAAATGGCGTTACAGCTGTTTTATTACCGAACTGTAAGCATTATTTTAAGTTGCATGAAAACTTCAAATGCGTTTTCTGAGAAATGATATTTTTGAGGAAAATTGTCGACCGTAACAATGATTTCTCAAGTATTGATATGAAATTTTCCGAGATTGTTTTCTGTTATATGCTTGATGTCTTCCTCTAAAACTAAGGTCAATTTTAAAATCAAGTAATATTTTTTAGTGTTTAAGCATAAACGAAAAGCATTTTTTATGAAAAATTACCAGTTTAGTAACTATGTTCAGCTATATCTCAAAAATATTTTGAAGTACAAGAAAGATTTTAGAGCATAACACAGATAACTGTCATAAAAATGTACTCCTACAAGGATTTATGTATATTTAGAATATGATTTTGTCTACGGCTGTTAGCGTAAGGCAAATATTTCAGTCATTTTTCTTCAAATTTCTCAGTTTCTTTAAAAAATATTATTTTGAAAGCTTAATTTTACAACATTTTCATAGTTTTAATACATATGCAGTTGAAAAATAATATTAAAAAATATATAAAAGTTATTTTTCAAAAAAATGTCTCCGAACACAGTCGGATACCTTAAAGAGGTTTTAGGGATAATATTAAAAACAGCCATTCTTGTTACCATTTTTTGAGAGAGAGGTTCCTAAGCATTTTTTTCAGGTGGAATTTCGGGGTCTGAGGATAGAGGTTAGTTCCTTCTTCAGTAGCTTGTTTGGCTAGGTTGTCTGCTATAATAGCATTAATAGTAAACACATTAGTTTTCCAAGATCACATGATGCAGCGGAAAATAGATTCCCTTCCTACCCACGGAAATCTCGGAATAAGCAGTCAGAGGGTTAAAAACAAACGGGAGTGTTTTTTCCCCGACTTTCTGTTACTTTATGCAATATAATAGTTTTTGTGTTTAGTTTCGCACAGTAATGAGAAGAATTGATGAGTGTCTAATGGGTTTCCATTTTGAACTTCCTACCTGTGATCGATTCGATTCAACATATGATACAGATCTGCAATTTAGATCGCAAGAATAATTACTAAATTTCACCTGTATCATGGTGGATCATCGCTGTCATCGATGGATCGGGCCGCATATTTACAAACCCTACCCTGATAGAACTGAGGCAAGAAATCGGGCAATATGATTGGCTCGCTTTTCCTAGGGTCGATGACGTCATTCTTTGCTCTCGTACGGAAATTATAACAAAACAAGCCATTGAATGCGGACATTGAATTAGTTTATGTTTCCGTTGCTTGGACTTCGCGAATTTTGATCCACCTAGACGTAGGTAAGCACCTACGTCTCAATTTTATTTAGTCGACTCTTGTTTTGTAGTGATTGCCGTACGCTACGTGAGAGAGCTGAAAATGACATCACTGCCCCTCGTAGCCAATGATATTGGCTGATTTCCTGCCTCAGTTCTATCAGGGTAGGGTTTGTAAATATGCGATCGGGCCATTGATCGATGCATATCAGCAGAA
Source organism: Araneus ventricosus (assembly GCA_013235015.1). Lineage (NCBI taxonomy): Eukaryota > Metazoa > Arthropoda > Arachnida > Araneae > Araneidae > Araneus > Araneus ventricosus. The sequence continues at coordinate 5,114 of BGPR01049199.1, forward strand.
GTTATCCAAAAGTCCCGTCATGAGAGCCATTTCAGTGCGTGTGCAGCCATTGCAGTCCTTTATGAAATGTATCTAACACTTTATGTGCGAAAAGAAATTTTATTATTATTTTTGTTCCTATGCAGATATTTCTAAAATTATGAGCAATAACTTTCTCCTTAAAACAATCTCAATGTGCAATATAGAAAATTGAAAACACTCTTAGACTTCGCTCCCCAAGGGGAAAAACCTGATAAAATTACTATATCTTCGAAAACCTGCAATAATATAAGAAATAAATTTTCCCATAGAAAAGTCAAGACCTTCAAACACACACTTGAATCCCTCCGCATCCAGATCCAAATGTTAGAACCATCAGCCAAATAAATTTATGTTTCTCAAAACAAGTTTAAAACATTTTCTCCAAGTGGTTATCTGCAATGAAAAAAATATCATTCATTAAATTTCCTTGGTAGAACAACTTGTTGATAGGTAAATGAAACATTGCAATAATGATGCAAACCTGATTTATATGAGTCAATAAACGAGTTTATTTTATCTTTTAGTTTTTATACAAATATTTTCAGAATTAAAAATATTGAATTTCTCGATTGAATCAATTTCAACGTACAATAAGGAAAAATTAAAAAAAAAAAAACTCAGACAAATTACTCCCCAAAGTAATAATAGCATCAAAACACTATATCTTCCAAAACCAGCTAAAATACACAATAAAATATCACATAGAAACTCCAATATATTTCTTGAATCCCTCTATATTCAGATCCAACTGTCAGACTCATCAGACAAATATATTTAAGTCTCTCAAAACAAGTTTAGCAATAATTTATTACCTCGAACCCAAGACAAATGCAGTGTACTTCAGGTAAAACATTTTCTACAAGTGGGTATCTTTTGTGCAGAATTTATTATTCACTAAAATTCCTTGGTCGAACAACTTATTTATTGGGAGATGAAGCATTGCCATTATATTGCAAATATACTATATATACGTCAATGAACCAATTTATTTTCTCTAGTTACTACACAAATATTTTCAGAACTAAACACATTTAATTTTTAAAACTAAACAATCACAATGAGCAACACAGAAAAATTATAACACTATCAGCAATTATTCCTCTAAGGGGATAAATGACATCTATCTATATCTTTCAAAATTTGCTATAAAACACAATAAAATATCCCATATCAAAGCCAATATACTTCTTGAACCCTTCCATATTTAGATCCAAATCTTAGATCTTGCAGCCAAATAAATTTATGTCTCTGGAAACAAGTTCAGCAAAAATCTATTCCCTCGAACCGAAGACATGTGACTTGAACTGGAGTAATTCAGGTAAATTATTTTCTGCGAGTGGGTATCTTCAATGCAAAAAATATTATTTATTAAAATTCTTCGATCGAATAAATTATTTGTTGACAGATGAAGCAATGCAATTAATTACTTTATAAATATTGTTACAAAAATTTTCTTATGGGTGTACGTGAATATGACAGTCCAACAAGCAGGATAATAGAAAAATAAGTGACTCTTTATTTTACGAAGATTTCGGCAAAACACTATCGAAGCATAGGTAACAAAACCGAACAGCACTTGTATAAATAATCAGCAGAGATCGCCACTAAATATCATTTACAGCACTTTCAATAGCGCTCAAATGTCTCTCAGTTCACCAGCTTGATTGCTGATCAATGTCCAACGGACTCTCTTGGTTTGAGAGCTGGCTTTAATACCTTTTCAACAAGAAGTGACGTAATCTCTAGCAGGTTCATGGTGTTTCCGGCTCTCAGGAGAGATAGAACCACAGTTCAGGATTTTTCTAGAAGATTTCTTTCGTCTCCAAAGTCGCCAACTTTGTCGCCAAGTTGCCAAAATGATCTCCAATTTCTTCGCCAAAATGTTCGTTAAATTTATCACCAAGATGCATGTCAGGAAACAACTTTACAACTTCGTAACTTGAAATGAATCAAAAACCACTTTATTTTATCTCTTGGTGTCTATAAAAATATTTTAAATACTAGAAGCACTTCCCAATATAATCAATCTAAATCTGCAACAAAGAATAAATAATACACCAACAGAAATTACCCTCCAAGGGGATAAACAACATCAAAATACTATACCTTTCAAATGCTGTTATAATACAAAGTCAAATACACCATATAGCCAATACATTTCTTGCATCCTTCCATGTTCAGATCCAAATATCAGATCCATCAGCCAAATAAATTTATGCCTCTCAAAACAAGTTCAGCAATAATCTATTCCCCCGAACCCAAGACACGTGCCGAGAAGTGGCGCACTTCAGGTAAAACATTTTCTGCGAGTGGGTATCTTCAATGCAGAAATGTGGGTCCTTCTCAGCTTGATCGATGGGGTGAAGTGTCGGATGTTGAAGTAAAAGAGGGGTACGACGGAAGTGATGGAAAGACCTTTCGTGGCCCCTCTTGGAATCAATCCCCCTCCCCCATCACTTCAATGGAAGAAAAGTTCTCAGTAAACCATTTAAGAACCAAATGCGAAAACGGAGTATTCGGGATGTTAGGGGTGACGTTTTATTTCCGATTTTTTTCTTACTCTATGGAAGTAGGAAGTTTCTGTCACGACCTGTTATTGGAAAAGGGTTTGTTCTTAGAGCTGTCAGTGGTCGGGTTTTCACTGCATGTGAGGGTAAGAAGAGGTTTTATTAGAAAGTGGTGGTTTGAAGTGTGATTTTAAAAGATGGATTCACGTCTCTTGCAAGACATGATTGGTGGAAACAAGCAACGATGGCATTCTAGGTGGCCACATTCACATGGGTTAAGCAAGTGACATTACAGTCACTATCTTTATCTTATAGGTCTCTTTTTTGTAATGCCATTCTGTTCGTTTTTTGCAACATTCTTATGGATAGTAATGGCTTTTAAAGATTAAATATGTCTTATGTAACCCATAAGTGTTGGAAATAGGTTACAATGGTTTTTATAGTTGTCCATTTTGTCTTAGCACATGTAGAATATTGTCAGTATTTTGACATTGGGACTTCCTCTTGTAGGGCTATTATGTTTTTTATTGTTACACTCTAATAAAAACTGATGGTTTTAAAAAGCGGATTCATGTCTCATGGAACTTATCAGTAGTAGATATGTTACGGCTAAAGCAAGATTGAAAGGCAAACCTAGGTTTAACCGGTTAAAGTGGGAATTACCAAGGCTTTGAAGCTAAAACCTGAAGATTTCCCAACGCTTTCAGCCTTAACCGGCTAAAACTGGGTATAACCAATCTTAGTCGGTTAAAAGTGGAAGCGTTGGGAAATCTTCGGGCTTCAACCGCAAAACCTTGGTAATCCCACCATTAACAGGTTAAACCTAAGTTCGGCTAAAGCAAGAATGAAAGGTAAACCTAGGTTTTACCGGTTAAAATGGGGATTACCAAGGCTTTGCGGCTAAAGCCCTAAGATTTCCCAACGCTTTCACCTTTAACCGGCTAAAACTTGGTCTAACCAATCCTAGTCGGTTAAAGGTGGAAGCGTTGGGAAATCTTCGGGCTTGAACTACAAAGCCTTGATAATCTCCACTTTAACCGGTTAAACCTAGGTTTTCCTTTCTTTCTTGATTTAACCGTAACAGATGTTAATAACTGTAATATTCTTGTTGACCACTTTGTCCCAGTACAGTGACATATTGTATCTTTATCTTGTATGCCAATAAAAGATGTATTTAGATCTCTTGCAACATATGAGTGGTGGAAATAGATTATCATGGTATTATAGTTGGTAACCGTTTCATAGTATAGTAATTCACTTGTCACAATTTTTATCTTATAGGCCGTTTCCTTTTTGTAATAGCATTCTATTTGTTTACTCGAACATACTTATATGATTATAATATCAAAACAAATTTATCTGTGTCATTCCAGTTCATAATATAGATCTAAATTAAATTGTTTGTATAATGGGAAGCCATTTGCAATTGCGTTTAGAACTTTATTGTTAACTTTCCAGGGTTTTTTTCCTTCAACAATAATGTGATGACCAGCGTAAAATTTGGCCTTCCCTTAACAGTTGTTAAAATTTTTAGAGATAAATAATAGGTTAATATTTATAAGAATGACAGAATTTTGTCACTTCATAGTGATCATTTGTAGTGACAACGTTGTGATATTACCTCAAAGGAACATCACAAATTTGTTATTAAAAATAGGCTATTTTTAATAACATATTGGAAAATTTCAGAAGTCCTTTTAAGATAGATTGTTACTATTAATCAAGAAGTTATCTAGTTATAATAATATGTTTGAACCACATTCATGACCCATACTCAAGCACGTATTTAAGGAAAAGATTAATGATATCCAGTAACTTATTCTTTGTTCCTGACTATATTGTGACTTTCCTATAACAATTATTTGACTAACAGCGTTTATAAATCAGTAATATCGTAGCGAAAGGATTAGGGTTTCAATACCTGTCATTAAATTTATCTATCTCTGCTGTAATCATTTAACTGATCTTTCTATACTCCTGTTACATTCAATTGGACATAAAGAAGAACAACAATAGTAATTCTATGGTGGTCGATGGAGGCTATTGACCTCTTCTTCCAATTACTTGAAACTAAGAGAAAGAACTTTTCTATTTCGTCGTCGAAATCCGTATTATAAGAGGATTTCTCCTCTCTACATATACAGAGGAATACTATCCCTTCTCTTTATATATAGTTTTACGATAGTTTTGCAAGAATATAACCTATCTCCCTATAAATGGAAGTTAGTTTTAGAAAATATATTCTATTTCCCTATACATAAATGACACATTACCTCTCATAAAATTTCCTCTCTCCATATATTATTGTTTCTAAAGGTTAAATATTATTGTTTCTTTTGTAGATTTGTCGCTCATTTTTGGTCACAGTAACTTTCATATATTAATTTATAATGCTTATTTACCAGAAAACTTCTCATTTCTGGTACTCTTTATTTGCATTTGTTAATCAAAGACTTAAAGAAGAACACTGTAAGTTAATTCACAATTCACTGAATTTCCAAAGTTTGTCCATCGAAGACCATCCTAATATGCTGCCTAAAAGTAGTAAAATTTCGGAATCAGAATAAATTACGTGTAAAATAAAGTTTGACTAGCAAATTTACGCTTAGTTCTTCACAGATGACTAGTTTCTCAAGTGGAAAGTACATTCATTCACGTAGAAGTTCGACATCGAATATCTTTTAAAAGCATCTCGAGCAACAGCGCAATTTTCTTCGGATTCTTGCGTTCTCATTAACGTGAGTTCTAAAAGTTTTCCGGTGTAAAAGGCTTACAGTCAATCTACCTTTTCTAGCGCTTATTGTGAGGTAATGCTCGCCATTTGTGTTCTAAGGCCTTGTTCTTCGTTCCAGGCCCCCATCGATCAACGTAAGACCCTATTCTACTCGAAAAGACCGGAACTTGAAGTAATTAAGTGCTTCCTTCCGAAAATTCCAACCAGCAAAAGTAATTTTTCGCCATTTTTACTTTTTCCACAGTCTCCGGTTGTTCTTCGTGAACACGTTTTTGGGCTCTTATTTGGGATTTTTTGTGCTTGTTTTGGTTCTTTTTTTGTCTCTGGTTCTTGACATTTCCGCCCTATTCTCTTCTTGAGTTAAGTAATCTGTCTTCTTTTGTTTTGGCACGGCGAAAGCTTTCTTTCTACGAGTTTCAATTTTTTTTCTTTCCGCGCCATTTTCAGTCTTCTTTCTTTTTTTACCCCTGGTTTTATTTATTATTAGTTTATTTTTATTTCTTTTTCCAGAAGAACTCTGGTCTCGATTTTCTAGGCTCTAATTAAAGAAGAACCGATTTCGTGCTAAGATGAGCGCGTCGCTTTTAAACGTTCGAATTTTTTCTTTTTTGTTTCGATTCTTTTTTTTTAAATGTGAGGTTGGAAGAGATTTGCAGACGGAAGAAAAAAATGGCGGAAATAAAGTAGGTAGAGTTATCTAACTACTTTAAGTGCACGGGAGCGTTGAAAGTAAAGCTTACCACGTACTTTTTATTTGTAAGTCGTGACTATCAAACTCAAATAAAAGAGAAATTTATTTAAGTATGATAATCAAAGAGCATTACTACGGTACGCAATCATGGTAAATATTTTTTTCTCTTTCTTATCTTTAACGAGCAGATTATTTAAGCTGCTACCACAAATTGTAAGGTTAATGCACGAAAAGAATTTAAGAGAATAAATTTTTAAGCTCCTTATTATCTGGTTTTAAATTTACTCAATATATCCTTTTTT
>BGPR01049200.1:0-11368 GCA_013235015.1 Araneus ventricosus
AACACTATATCTTTCTTAAGCATGTATATAGATGGGGAAGCTTTTCTGTGTAATATTTTATAAAAAAGAGTGCATATTTAAAATTTTGCTTTAAAAAGCAAGGATTTTGTAAATTTTGAAAAATAGCTATCTTATCTGTTTTAAACAGCTAAAAGTAAATAATTATTATGGGTTTTACTTTTGAAAAGTTAATTTGAGTATGTTTCAAGCCACTCTTTCGTTAACTGTCCTTTTTTAGCTAAAAGGTTGTAAGATGGTTTTCATCTTTCTACGACAAGAGATGATCAAGAATTTTCTGAGATTTAAAACACAAATGACTGCACTGAGAAGAACACTATATTTTTGTTGACTAAATAATTGTTGGAATAAGCATGTATACATGTGGGAAAGCTTTTTTGAATTACATTCCATTGTATAGAGGGCATATTTGAAATTTTGGTGGAAAAAGCAATTTTTAAAAATTTATTTTGAAGATTTGGAAAAGGCTATCTTATCAGTTTTAAGCTTAAAATTTTAGTGGAATGAAGTTATGTTGAAATAAACTTTTGAATAAATACTCAAAAGTGTATGCCAAGAAGTTTTAAATTTCTGATTGATGAAAATAATTTTGATTTTTAATCATCTTTGGATTATAAATATTACCTTTCAAATTTCTTTCTAACATTTACATATATATCTGTGCTACCAGAAGATTTTAATTGTAGAAACTGATGAAAAATTAATTTTAGGAGTTCGTGCAATTTCAAATAATTTAAATTTACTTTTATTAATTAATGTACTTATAATTTCCTAATACTAGCAGAAACGGATATCTGTACGGCAAGCGTGTGAAGCGAGCTGTTTTCACATAGTGATCCCGAAAGAATCACGTGATTCTTTGGTGTCGGTGAGCGGAACGAGCAGGGGGTGTTATACGCACATAAAGATTTTATAACAACTGTGCTAGGACACCCAGTGTCTTCATGTAGCGAGCGAAGCGAGCAGGGTTTGCGTAGCAAGCCCCGGAGGATTGCAGCGCAATCCTCCTGGGGGTTGGCGAGCTTTAGCGAACAGAGGGCAGAGCCCCCTAGTATTCTTTAATTTATTAAAATTAGATAAAAAATTGTACAACAACTTAATTCATATCATTGAAAGGATAATATTTAAAATTTTCAGATAGTAAAAATATAATTTTTGTGCTGTAATATTTTCAGAAGTTATTTAGGAAAAAAGCCAGAATTAGCTTAATTTTTAATTAAGTAAAATTCTAATCAAAATTTCAAAATCACGGCTCCGAGGTGCAAATTCCCAACCTCCAAGATATGTTTGTGCCAAATTGCATTGCTCTAGGTCTAGAGGTATGTGCTGTAGAGCGCCAACACACACACTGCGGCGAAATCACTTAGTCACAGAGACAATCCCAGGATTGCAGATGTTATCTGACGCAGACAACACTGATTGACAGAGTAGCCAACATGTCGGGAAGAGGACAATCCATGACTTAGTCGCGGAGACCATCTCATTTGTAGGTGTTACCCGACACAGGCGTTGATTGAGTGTATCCAAGAAGTCTGGGAGAGGACAATGCCGTATTCTTCAACAGGTGATATTTTTTACAGACCCGGATTGCAAGCTCCGAGCCATGGTGCGAGTATCAGCGGAAAAACTTCATTGTGAAATGTTCAAGATCAGTGTAGCTGAAGTGTTTAAAGATATCATTGTCAAGCAAAAGCCTGGTCTCAGCGTAGTCTCTTGCGGTCGTCACCGACTAGTGAATGCAGGGGCTAAAAGGAGAGCATCCACATATGTAAAAGATCACGATAACAGTGCGGTAAATTTCAGCAGCTTTTTATCAAGAATCGTCTACAAGGAAGTATGAAAGATCTGTTCGCCGACCAATTCTTCGTATGGTATATGGAAGTCAAAGGCAATTTGGACGCAGTTGCTGTCTGCAGCTAACAAGACAAAACTTCTAAAATAAGCACAGGATTGGATCAAAGGATAATTGGAAGCAAGTTATGTAGTACAATGAATGACGCTTCCAGTTACAACAGCATGCAGGTGGGCGAATGAGAGTTTTGCGGACGGGTTGTTCAAAGGATAATTAGAAATAAGTAAGTGGTCCAATGAATTACGCTTCTATTTATACCATATAGATGGACAAATGAGAATTTTGAGGAAGGATTGGTCAAAGGATAATTAGAAATAAGTATGTGGTCCTATGAATCATGGTTTCCAGTGACACCATGCAGTTGGGTGAGTTAGTATTTTGGGTTAACAACACGAAAGCACGATCGATAATTGAATTGCTACAACCCTTCAAGTCGGTGGAGTCAACGTGATAATTTGAGGAATGTTTTTCTGGCATGATTTAGGCTCTTTATTTCGCGCTCTTGAACGGCCCAATAAGGCATAATATCTAAACATCGTTGTTGACCGTGTACCTCCTGTTGTTTTGGGGATTTATCGCAATGGCAATGGCCTGCTTTAGGCAAGATAATGATCCTAAAATAGTGCTGATAGTGTTCAAGTTTGGTTTCAGGAATATGAAGGATAGCCTGTTTGTGTATCCCGCCTGCCACAGATCGCAATCCCATTGAAAATTTGCAGTATAAAGAGCCCTTAGATATCCAGATCCCAAACCATTTAATCTCACCATATTGAAAGTTCTATTCGTTAAGTAGGGTCCCAGATCTCGAATATCCGAATAAGCATGGCCTAGGCATGAGAACACCTCGTACAGTCCAAAGAGAATCCACATTGCTTTAAAGGAAATTGGTGGCCCAATGAATCACTGACCGTTGTCCATAACAAAGTAGCCCCTCAGTGCCAAACGTTACTAAAAGCTATCTTATTTTCTAGTTCAATTGAGATATACCAGAGGATAGTTTCTTTTTCTCTTAAAAAAGTCTTCAAAATCTATCCCTTATCTTTTGAAATCCGGTGGTTTAAATATAATTCTGCAAAAACTGTTTTGACAATCGAACCTTGGACTTTCAAACAACCTCTCGTTTAGTTAGATATCTTAAGAACAAGGAAAATTATAAACAGAACACGATTGCCAAAAATCGTCTCAATCAATATTAATCTAAAATCTCTTCTAACTATTTATGGAAAGACGAAATTTTAAAATAAATCACTAGTTTTAATGCCATAAAAGAATAAAAAAAAATTTCAAATATTTCAAAACTGTTTAGTAACAATTTATAATAAGGTGTTTCATAACAATTTATTTCACTTAATTGCATGAATTTGCCTAAAGATAATGCTTACGACATTTAAAAAAACGTTGTTGTTTTTTTTTATCCAAGTCTCTGCAGAAACTTAAGATACTTTTCTTTGACTTTGCATTTTCAGAAATAATTTCCCTCCTTCGAACAAAAAAGTTAACGTAGGCTCATTTTACCTTCAAATACATCGCCATAAAGGTTATCCGCGTTAAAAATGTGCCATAAGTGCCAATGATTTAGAATCTGACTTCTAGGTATGTTTGCCGGATAAATATTTTCATTTTTTTTTGTTATTCTTATAATCATTGAGATTATCTTATATTTGTCGATAAATGATGCCTACTTTTAAATTTATCGTCAATTATCTTTTATATAATACAAATTTATGCAAGAATAGTGAAACTTATTGGGTGACTCATTAATTCTGAAGCAAAAGTGTTACATTCCATCACATAATTCTTTAAGTAATGACTCAGTTTCGTAAAATATTATTCTTTTACGCTTCATTATATTTTTAGCATATTCGAAAACTGAATAAATGTGTTCTGGTTGATTCAATATTACTAATAAACTGCTAATACTAATATCGATAAAATTTATATGACGGATTTACCAAATTCGTTACTTTATTATTAATTTTAATGAAACTTTTCCAATGAAATAATATGAAATGGAAATAACTGGATCAAATAATTATAAATTAATGAATTAAAAGGTAAGACTGAAAATTTTAGCACATGGCGACTACAAACCAAATGCAATTTTAAACACTATCATAGGTATTTAAATGAATTCAAATGGTTCAATTCTTTAAAAGAGAATCTCACTTACAAGTATCACTCAAAACAAATAATGACCGGCGGTGGAGTTTAAAAAGATGTGTCTATGATGATTTAGCAAATACAGATGAAATTTCCAAGTTTGTGAGTTGCTACAATAAGTCTAATATTGACAGAATAACAGTGCCACTACACAAGTTGTCGCTACCACATCTTTCGAAGCATTACTTTTGAAATATTTGGGATTTTATGGGAGAAATACAGATTGAACATTAATTCTGAAACATTAAAATATAAAAATAACCTGTCGGTAGGCTGGATGTCGAAGATAGATTCCTTTTGCACGGAAATACAAGGAAAAGAAAATTTTACGCTCGACCTCTGCCAATCTCACCTCTTATTTCATAAAGACAGAAGCTATGAGGTTGAAAGAAGTTAGAAGAGAATGCCACTGATGAAAGCTTTCCGACAAGGTGTCAGACACTTGGGTTAAAAAGCATTTGAAGATAGGGATTGAAAATTACTTTTCAGCCCATATCTTTTAAGTAATTGCAACTATTGTAATAACTTCGATAGTGAAAGTTGTACGTTATAATGAGACGATAATTCGCCTAGTTTGAATTATCATTATATCTTCATTCGGAAGGGAGTAATATGCAAATGAAAATTTCAACCCACATCCATTTCCAACCTCTTTGAGTTTCATTACCTATGTATAAACTCAGATGAGGTTTTACCCTCCCTATAGCATGTAAATCGCTTGTTAAAATCCAGTCAAAACTTTCTCTCTTCATATATATAGATAAATATATGTGAATCGCTTTACCCATACAATATTGTGAACACAATAACTACAGTAATTTTAATTACTCTCTCTCTATATATATATGCATATATAAGATACATGTCAACAAATTTTTTTCGAAAACACAAAATTCAAAAATTTTTAAAAACAAAATTACATGCAAATACACGAGAAATTGTAAGAAAAAGTGAAAGCTATTTCTTCATTTGTGAAAAAGATGTATATATATATAAAGGGTGTCCCAAAAAAAGTGGTACAAGCATTATTTCCTTAAATATTGCACCTGGACATATACTTCCAATTACAAAGTTTCATCAAATAAAGAAGGAATTTGTGTGAAAAAAGTTTGGCTTCTGTGGAAGTTGAAATTAAAAAATTAAATAAACTAAATTTTTATATGTGTCCCGTAGAGCAAAAGTGTCAAAGAGTGAAATGTTCCTCTTATCCTCATATCTGCAGAAACTAAGTTTCACAATTCTATCTGCAAAACTTACAGAGATATGTTAATTTTTAAATTTCAAGGGGCTGCTCACAAATTTATATGGAGATTGTTATTGCAGAAATGCAAATTTATTCAACACAAAAAAACAGCGAAATGCAAATATTTGTCAAGTAGTATATCAGACAATCATCACGGATTGAAAATAAATTGCCAACGACACATGCTGTTACTCAGTTTCATTTGCAGATAGTTGCAACTATCGACTTGATAAAGAATGGAAGGACAATTGGAGAAAATAAAATTTAACATAAAACAGGAAAATAGCCTAATATTCAACCATAATATTGAATTATTTGCTCTTAGCTTTGTGCGTATTCTTAAGCTTTACCTAAAAGAAGTGACGTCGTCCTATAGGTCTGCAGAGTTGCAGAACCCACTAAAATTATTTTAAAAATTCGTATTGTTGTTTTTATTCCTATTCGCTTACTTCTCCACTCTAAGAGTTCGATTAGTAACGAAAAAAGATGAAGACGAGAAAATGAATGAAAAAGCAAGACAGACACAGGATTGGACAGCACACCAAATACTAATGGAAAACACTAAAATTCGCTCATTGCGTACAACTAAGTGACATAATGGACGAATGTGATTTGCTATTCTTTCTGTTATAGAACCTATCCGGAACTGTATTTTCGGATGCTCCTGTTTTGCACTAAAACCAATTAATGTTCTTTTGCTTCCCTTTTCAATATCACCCATGGTTCGCCTTCGCGTTCTATATTTTTTTCATTGGATGTTTTAGGTTTCAGATTCACTTTCATGTTGCCTCAACGGGAACTTGGCTGGTTCCTACTTATTCGATTCCTCTTATTAAAACGGACCTCACAGAAAAAAATGCTATTCAGATTATTGCAATTACAAGTCTGAACTATGTGAAGGTGAAGCTATTATTGAAAAATTGTATTTCAATTGTATTCTGGTAATATTTTTATAGCACTGCTTGTTTCTGGTAAGATGAGCCTCACTGCTGATTATCACCGTGTATATTTTTTGAAGATTCACAAGATGAACTATTTTTGTAATTACTTCAATTAATGTATTATTTGACTATTTTTCGGATTTAACAAGAGATAACATATACATTGTTATTTTATGATTCCGCCCTTTAAATAATTTTTTAAATATGTATATTATCACTAAAATGTACGCCGAAAGACTGGATCAAACACCAGTGAGAGGTATGGAAAAGTGGTCTAAGTCAACAACTTGTCTTCTTCTATATCTGTAAGTTTTGCTGATAAAAGAGTGCAACGTGGTATGTGATTTGATAAATCTAAAAGAAACATTTTACTAATTGACATTTTTGTTCTATGGGGGGGGGGGCAATTTCATTTTGTAACTTTTTATAATCAATCCCTTTGGATATCAAATTATTTTCATACAAATTATTATCTTATTTGATGAAACTTTGTAATGGAAGTATATGCCTAAAATCAATATTTAAAGAAATAAATGCTTTTCCACTTTTTTGGTACACCCTATGTACATAAAGTCTTTGCCCATATTACATTGAGAACACGATAATTAGAGCAATTCTGAATGAACTTGAACTGGCGAATTATATATTATAGGGAAGGTGAAAATCCAGCTCAAAGGGGGTGGAAATGGATGTGAGTTGAAATTTTCCTTTCCCCGTTACTCTCTTACGAATGAAGATATAATGATAATTCAAACTTACGTACAACTTTCGTTTTCGATAGCTGCAATTCCTTAGAAGTTATGGACTGAAAAGTGATTTTCAATCTCTCACTTCGACCTCTCTTTAACCTACGCGTGTGATATCGAGTAGAAAAGCTTTCACCAGATGCATTCTCATAGCCCCAACCCTTATGACATTAGAAGTGGAAGGTAAACTTTCGAATGAGGCATATTTTTGAGTTCTAGGGACCATGCTCCGAGAATATCAGTTGTTATTTTTCCGGAATCATGTCATGCGAACCATTGCAATAGGCAATCTTTCCATAAGGAAAAGACGGAAAAGTTTGATACTTTATGTGGTTCTAACCTTCGAGATAGTTTCGATTGTTACTTGACAATGGGTCCTTTAAGTTTTTTACTTGCGCAAGTTTGTGACTTGTCATTCAACATAAATATGTTTATTTCAATTTCTACTTTTCTTGTAAATAAAGGAAAAATGCATCCAAAAGTCTACTGTATCCATACTTCAGATCCTTAAGTAATAGTGCCAGGTACAGTTCCAATTCAACTTGCACTGCAGAGGAAATGGAGGTTAAATTAAATGAGAAAGCTGGGAGAAAGGCATTTACCGCGCATAAATTCTCATTTAGCTGATATCATCACAATCTTCGATTTGAGGCATCGTGGTACCTTAAGCAATTTGAATTCTATGAAGAAAACAATTAAGCTAGCTCACAGCGATCATTAATTGGAATGTTCTTCTTTTCCCAATCAGATGGGGCTGTTTTGGATTATGGTAGTCTCCGCTGCAGTCACCACTCTAGTCCTAAGCAAGACATCAGAAGCTAAAATATTAACGAGACAGAATTTGAAAATGCACCATAATGCTTTGGCTGGTTCTAGAATGATGATCAAAAGACTTAAAAGATCACCCCAAAGCGATAATGGGGGTTGTGGGAGTGATATTGATACAACTACAAGTACCAACGAAACCCCCACGAACACAACCGAAAGTCCCATGACTACCATCGAAGGTCCCATAATTACACCCGAAGCCCCAAGGACACCACCGAAGGTCCCATGACTACCACCGAAGCCTCCAGGAACAGCACTGAAGCCTTCACGACTATCACCGAAGGTCCCACAACTATCACCGAAGCCCCACGAGCACCACCGAAACCTCCAGGACCACCACAGAAGCCCCCACGATTTACACCCAAGCCTCCACGACCAACACCGAAACCCCCATCCAAGAATACCATTATAGTTTAGTAAATTATATAAAATTAACAAATACAATCATATCTATGGACAATCAAACTGACATCACTGAATCGATAATATCTTTAAGATCGCTTAAAAATTGTTTTCTTCGGTTAATAGTTTCCGCAATTATTAACAGAAAACAAAAAAATTGCGAACTCCCAAAACATTGACAAACCGTCTGCCTAAAAGATGATTTATGATGTTTTGAGAGGAATTTCAATGAAGCTAACATACGATCACAAAACACTAGGACAAAAACATTTTTGCCACAGACCGAAAAGTGAATCCTTTTTTGGAAGTATTTGGAAAATTCAAAAGAATAAAACTTCGATATTTTATGGAACTTCATTTGTTGTGTTTAAACCGTTTGAAAGACATGGATCTTTCCTCGGAACATAGCATCCATTCATTAGATGAAACTGCCAGCGGCTGTCGTTGTCATGTGATTCAGTTGCTTAGATTGCTCACAGATGTGAGCAGTTAGGTCTCTCAATTAGTGCCATCAATCTAAGTTTGTCTTGAGATTAATATGTGTTTTAAGAAAACTTATATATCTTCAGGAATAAACATGCTATTTTTATGAAAATGCATGCAAGCAATGTGCCGGGAAAATAAAACCAGAGGTGAAAGTCGCAAATCATTATCAGCTTTCTGTGAAATAAAGTGAACCAAATCATTTTCTTCTTCATCCATTTGTAGTCGATCTCCGAAGTACCCTCCTGACCAAAGCTTCACTGTAAAATGTAAGTTCAATCCTCCTTATCACATGATCGAAGTTCAAGTGCGTTTTCTCCAGCTTTCGCAGAGAAATTCGAAAAAATGTATAAAAACGAATGTGCCCGAATACTTTTGATCTTATAGTGTACATACATGAAGATGCAAATTTAAAATATACAAATAACTAATCCAACTATACAAATAATTGCAGTATACATTCAAACACACAGTTTTCAAATTTGCTGCACAGCGGAATTCAAGGTACCAAGACTTAAGGCTATATCAGACGGCAGCGTAGTGCGAGCAAATTCCGGCAAGAAACGAACATTGCCATTCTCAAAACGTTTGCAGTGACGTCACGCATTGAGGTAACCAGTCAGACAGGATTTCGATTATCTTAGCGAACTACGTCATCGTCAAAGTCGCACCTGATTGGTTTGAATTTTCGCCGGTAACAGCTTTGCGTCAACATGATGTACATTTATAAGCCGGTTGAATATAGTTCACGATAATCGGAATCCTACCTGACCGTTGACGTCAGTACAAACTTTTGATGGGTGGAAATGCTGGTTTGGACGTTGATGACCGTTGCCGTCTGATATGGACTTTAAATTAATCTAATGCTCTCCTATTGTCTTTCCTCCTGATTCTCTCAGATAAAGAGATATTTTGGTAAGCCAACCCTGACACTTACGACATAAAATTGTCCGAAAAATACGGGGACTGTGTGATTACATTTCTTTAAAACGACGTTCACGTTCGATGTCAGATTCAGCAGCCCGTGATGTTCTGGCATGTTCTTGCACAGCCTGAAGCCGTTGCTGAAACTGATAATCTGAATCGTATGTTTACAAAAGCTTTTCTTTTTCGCTTTCGGTTAACAAGGCGAACACCAGGTCCACAGGTCAGCTAATTTTTCGAATACCGTACATTTGTAGTTAGTGCCCTAGGACAATACAACATGCAAGCCACAGGTTGTACAACTCGGTGATTTTCGAGAGAATCGATCGAAAAGTTTAGCTGGTAGAATATCAAGTTCGTCCGACTCATAATCTTCATCGTCTGTAGAAGTTTCAATCTCACGTTAAAAACCATCTATATCTGCTTCGCCAAATTGCATGAGGTCCTCATTAGGGATTATCTTCTTTTCCTCTAGCATTTGCACGATACACTGGTGTATTTCTCCTCCTATTTTCATTACTTCCGCAGTAAATGTGAATGTTGATTCTACATCGATTGGATCCTCTTTCTGAAGAAGACTGATACAATACATGAACGCCACTACACAATGGATTGAATCTTCTGATTCATTATAATCATCTTCTAAATGATCCGATTTATCTTAAGGAGAACTCGATGAACCGGGAACAACCTCCATTTCGGCGGAGAAAAAAAATAACTGTTATTATTATTTTTATTATTATCCGTAAATATTAGCACAAAGGTTATGTTCGTCCAACTGTTATTTTAAAATTCTTATATTATGAATATTCCGAAACTTTGACGCTAACCACTCGACCACCGCCTTCTCGTCTCTACAGCTGAAGAGAACTGGTTGATATTCTACCCACTAAACTTTTCGATCTATTTTCTCGAAACTTAGTTCTGAAACTTGTGGCTTGATTGTTGTATTGTCCTAAGACATTAGTATAAATGTATAGAATTAGAAAAAAAATCGGCGTTACCCTTGTAAGTTTGGCCAATGGACTTAAAATTTCATTTTAGGTATCGTCAAAACACTTTGCTAAAGTTCATATTTCTCAATGATAATATCCAAAATTTCATTAAACCTTATTATCTGACTTCATTCACTATCAAGTTTATAGTACGAAGTTTAAGAAGTTTATACTTCGCCTCTCGATCTTATGCACTTTTAAGGAGGACTGGCAAGGTTGTGAGCTTGCCCGATGGCAAGTATCTCCCTTACGCATAAAAGAATTCGGACCCCCAGGATATATGTGTGAAAGAGAAGAAGAGAAGAAACTATTCCAGAAAGTTTCCTGCGTCTGTTCTGAACCAATAAGCATAATAACACAATTTTACGTTACAAACATTCAACTTCTTCTCTGCATAGTCGTGGCAGCCGTGAGCATTGAGATTTTTATTGTTCTCAGTGGCCGCGACAATTTCGAAGAAGGTGTGACATTCCTATTTGCATGTGAACGACAGTCCTTAGGCAAAGGTAACTAAAGCGCGCGCTTTGTAAATGACCACTGTTTTCTTTTTTCCTTGTTGCTGCATTTTTTCTCTCAAAGCTGATGCATCAGTTTCGTAACAAGTGAGTTCGCTCATCTTCTAAAGTAAAAGAAAAAAGTCCGTTCGAACAACTAAAACTATTGCAAAGGGACAAAAAATCATGCAATTTAACGACAAAAAGCACATCTCTGAAAGGGAGAACTCACACGCTTCCGTCATTTCTTAGATTTATATGTTTGGGATGCTTATCTGATCA
>BGPR01049201.1:0-11368 GCA_013235015.1 Araneus ventricosus
AACATCGTATTTGACAGTTTTCCATCATTTTTTGGAGGTTTAAGAGTCGTATGTCCCCTTAATTAGGTATCACATGAGCTTGAAGGGAGTCAGCTTACGTGATATCATAGCAACATGGCTAACATAATTGTGTAAATCACATAGCATCAAACTTCTCGTTGTCTTATGCTTCGCTGTGGTGTATCGTCTTTTATCTTATCTGTGTGTATAATAGCTTGTTGTAAATTAACTTTTAATTTATATCTTTTTTACTAATTAAAATTTCGGAATTTAAATGGTCAAAATGGATTCCTTGCATTATTTCCCATCTTCTGGCACTTTCCGCTCGTTTCTCCGTTCGGCGGTTAGAGAGAAGATAGCCGGATACACATGCATGCATACATACAGTCGGATTTTAATAGTGTAGATAAGGGATATTCTACGTATATTATTTTTGCCGAATGCTTTTTTGGCAAAAGATCATTCAGACTGTCCGCTCATCACAACGGACAGTTAAAGAGTCTTAAATCTAATCTTAATGCATTTAAAAATCATTCAGACTCTCCGTGCATCACAGCGGACAGTTAAATAGTCTTAAATATAATCTTAATGCATTTAAAAATCATTCAAACTCTCCGTGCATCATACGGGCTGTTAAATAATCTTAAATATAATCTTAATGCATTTAAAAATCATTCAGACTCTCCGTGCATCACAGCGGACAATTAAATAGTCTTAAATATAATAGTCTTAATTAATAGTCTTAATGCTTTTAAAAATCATTCAGACTCTCCGTGCATCACAGCGGACAGTTAAATAGTCTTAAATATAATCTTAATGCATTTAAAAATGACATATATTTGAACAAAAATACGCTTTAGAAAGTCAGTAATCGATATTCTATATAATGGAAATGATAGCCATTTAGAAAGGAATTTGCTTGACTTTAGTGCGCTCTTTTGTTCTATAGCCTTTAGATGCAAAGAAATGCCATTAGTCGATTAGGCGGTTACTCGTATCTTTCTTTGGTCTGTCATCTCTAACTGTGAAAAGAAAACTAGAAAACATTCACTTCGAAAAGCTAATAATACACAATTAAAAAATTAGTACGAAATCAAATTCCGATAAAAATAACACGTTGATATTCTAAATATCACAAGAAATCCTATGTACTCTTTTCTATGATAAAAATATCTTCTTAAAATTATTCTTCTATTTTAAGACTGCAAAATACATTACTTTATACATAGTCTTAGATGTAATTTTTATAAATCAGCATTTTATTTTTTATTGCAGGAAAAATGAAAAAAATTAAAAGAACGATATTAATTAAAGCTCTTTTGTTCTATAATTACTTTTTCTGCTTTTTTATAGCTATAAAATTTTACACGTTTTAATCAAGTATTAATTTATTTCTGTACTTCAGCTTTTCTTGAAACAATACTTTTGTAAACAGAAAAAATGAAAAAATTTTGAATCTTTTCCACATTACTTGACAAATTAACGACTGGCAAAAAATAGGCTAAAAATTTTTTCTCAATAATCATGAAAAAAAATTATTATATACATAAAAATTATTTAATTTTCGCTGAGTGAATATCAATCTACTTCAAATTTTGTTTATTTTATCAAACATAAAATCTGCTCTTACTTTATTTCATGGAAAGAATTGTTCGACGAAAATAGGAAATTGTATCGCTTCAATGGTCGAAAATTGGATGGTAAAAAAAATATGATTTCTACTTGAATAAGTTTAATCAAAATCGTATTAAGTTTTTTTTAAAAGGCGAAAGATATTAAATTGCAAACCATGTGTTTTCATGGAAGATAATCACATTCCTTACATAGATTTACCTTCTTCTCTAATACCGATCAAAAATAAATCAACCGATAATGTAGAACAAGTATGAAGAAATTTACAAAACATCACAAGTAAAAAATGCATCATCATTAATAGTCTGCGAACACGGACTAATATTGTTACATGCATTTATATTGTTATTGTATAATCGATATTTTTCTAACTCTGGATTCACATGATTACAAAAGAGATGTCAAAAATTCATATCAACGATCTTTATTTATATTTTCATGTAGGCATAACAATGAACTGGCTTCGGTTGAACAGTTGAATTTTAAAAACCAAAGAGGTTTAGTTGAAATCAGAGAGGTAAACGAAAATATAGTTGTTAATTTCATAGAACAGAATATGAAACAATACCATCAAAAGAATTTAATATTAAATTCTTCTCCTTCTCTATTTAAGTATTTACTTTTGTTTAGTCGTAAATAGGTTATTGAAAAAGAATATGGCCGCTCTTCTAGGAGGACGCCATTTTTTTGTCTTGATGGAATTGGATCGGCAATTTTCTAGTCCATCTGCTGTTGACATTTTTACGTAATTTTTAAGAATATCCAAACGAATTTTGGAATAAATATTTTTTGGAATTCGGGGATAACTGTCTTTGTTGCTAAAAATTCCTAAACCTCGTATCTCTCAGAGATACAATTCAAGTTCTGGTTCAAGTAGTAGCAATGATTGTTCAAATCTTCTTTCATTGCACTTGTCAACATACATTAAAAATATGCCTGTGGTCAGTGGCGAATCCGGGGGAGGGCTATCGGGCTGCAGCCCCCCCCCCCGCCCAGATCTAAAGCAGAATTCTTGATTTTATTTAAAATCACTACAACTCTTTGTTCTTAATTTCCCCTTTTTAAAAAAATAATGAAAACGTGACAACATTGCTTTCTGGCTTGACAGGCTCGAAAAGTTTTCTAAATTTCTAGTCATTCCAGTTGTACTTGTGTAGCGTTGACGCGGTCGAAAACATTTTTTGCCTAGTTATTTCATTGTATTTTTTATTAAATTATCGAATTTATTAATTTACAAAATTATTATTATTGTAGTGTTCTTTATGATTCTTATTGCCAGGTGAAGAATGTCTGTACAGTTAAAGTGTTTTGGTTTACATAAGCAATGAGGTTTGACATTCGTCATGACGATACAAATTTTTTATGACCTCAGCACCCTCCCCAGACCCGATTTCTGGATTCGCCACTACCTGTGGTTAAATTAACAAATGCAAAATTTTGTTTCTTAAACGAGAAGTAATAAATGTGAATAAAGAACAAAATATTTCAAATTAAATTTTACTGGGTTTTAGCTTTATAATTGCTCTGCTTTATTTGTAGGGTTCACTGAGCGAGCCATTACTAAAATCTACAGATAAAATATTTAAGGACGAAATAAAGAGGATTCCTTGAAAGTTAAGTAATTATTTAATGATGATTAAGTGATTATTTGCAGAATATTTACATTTATCATAGAAAGAAAAGAATGTATTTTTCCGGCTCAACAACACCGGATCTCTTCGCGTGTCTTACTCTTACACTGTCCAAGAGTCGTCTCAGTAGAGGGAGAGACGCAGCTCCATCTGCCGGATAAATACATCTTTTACAGCTTGAAGTAATTGTCGTTTTATATTAATTCCAATTAGTCTTCTTTCTTTCAGATCGTTTTCATTTCAGTATATTTCAAGTTGAAAAGGTGTTTTTCTTTCCTGTTTTCCGATGTACTCACACCGATTTTCCAAGTCGATTCATTCGGTTGAGTTCCAAATATTTTTATTCGTTATGTATTATCATCTTATCATTGTCAATTTCGTTTATTCATTATTTATTTCATTTTATAACTCAGTTTTCATTGTTATAAAATTCTGTTAATTTTTATCATATTCGAACCATAACAGCAGACGATAAATAATTATCAGCGTTAATTCTACTTTTAAACAACTGAATAGCTTCAATTACGGACGAGCTTTCTGTTTTGTTTATTTACATTCAAACCTGGACTTCCGTTTTGAAGATTCCATTGATTTAGCATTACACAGGAATTACGTAGTTATCTCATTTAATGTAAATAAACAAAACAGAATACTCGTCCATAAATGAATATTTAGAAAATTGTGTAATATTCAGAATTACTTTGAATTAATCTGAAATAACGTTCTACAGTTAGTTCTTCCCTTTATCGTTATCTAATAATTTTGTTTACTAATAATTACCTTATTTATTCTCACATATATAATTCAGTCTTTATTTATTAACTATAGCATTTTTTGACGAGTGCAAAGAATAAGAGGAAACTATAATAGAAGCTGTGCAGATAAAACAAGGAAAAATTATGCACAATTTTGATTTAGGATCAACGAATGAAACAGAAATAACGTTCCACAGTGAATTCTTTGAAAATATCCAAACACTTTTAGCCATGATTACGTAGGATTTGCTCGAATTTCTCTTTTTAATTCATTATTTCTTCACAAATTCTCAGCAAGCGCAGACTACAATACAAACTTCCAGGCTCAGTTTTGGCTGATTGAATTAACGATGAGTAATCAGTACTCGTTGCGCTCACATCATTTAATATTCCCCCGTTTATTAATCTTCAAACTGGCGCAAACAAATTATCCCACCTAAACAATTAATTATTCATGTAATTCAGAAAATAGAAGATTTATCTGCATTTATTATGCAAAGACCTGCAGAAGAGATATTCATCAAATAGTTCAGCGGAATGTTTCCTATTTTTACACGTTTCATCCTTAAAGATTTATGTACCGAGGCAATTAAATTTCCTGATAATCTCTGTGATTATTATGAAGTTATTTTAATTTTATAGCTGATTACTCACGTTATTCAAATTTGTAGAACACAGAATAGCATCTGGTGAATAGAAAATTTGTATAGTAAAAAACCTCAGATTGATAAATGCTCGAAAAGAAGTGTTTATGTTATGCAGTAAGTGATCGGTGACGACCACGATCCTTTTATAGATGATGTCCTTTACTTATAATCGATTTATCAAAGCGTTTAATCGGAATTCAATTAATTACTTGTGAAGAACCCAAATGTAAAAAAATACATTATATAATTTTTCTACTACATTCGTTTATACATAAAAATTATCTTACAAGTCTTTTGCTTGGTTTCCAAATCGACCATAGTTACCACTTGACAATCCTCTCTTTTTATTCTTTTAAAATTGACAGTTCTTAGTGAAAAGTACAGAAAGCACTAACTATGATTCTGTGAGCAGAAATCAAATATTTAGTCTCACAAAAAGGTGAATATGCATTTGTTAGAATCTAGTTTTAGTAAATTTTCATTCATGTATATAAATTCATATTTCTTATTCTCGATTTCATTTCTATTGTCATTCTCATATGCTCAATGGAGAGGAAATCCTGGCAACCTTTGGCGTTCCATTTTCGTCTGTTCATCTCTCCTTTGGCGGTATAAAATGATGGCAGTGGGCTGCAGTTTTACAAATCTTAAAAAGCGTCACTTCTACTTGCGTTTGCTTCGTAAAGTGTTCGTTAAGCTCTGTTAGAGTACAGTACTGTCTACAGTATTCATACGATATCTTTATGATGTTGTGCTACATATCGTAGCAACATCATGAAAATGTCGTTGAATATCTTGTGCTAATAAGATTTAGAAATGTGAAAGCAAAGTACAGAATATTTGCAATTTTCTGGCTTTTTAAATGATTAACCTACGCTCTGGGCAACCCTATTCACTTACTAAACATCCTAAACCGCACATTAAAGACTTTCTCCGGATGAACATGCTTGAGGAGTGGCAAACCTATGGAAGAACGGCGATACAGGCAGGAAAATTTATAACATCATAGCCTCAGTTAGTCTCCGTCCTACTAAATGGATTTGAGAGGATGTTACCTTGTCTCAACATGGCCCTTTCCCCACCTACCTCAAAAGGTTTCACCTCTCTGACAGCGATTCTTGAAGTTGTGGTGGAATTGGCACGGCACTTCACTATGCAGTGGAGTGTATTCTCACAATGTCTTGGCATATGAGGAAGCCAGTGCCAAATTTCGAACAAGAATGGCTGAAAAGAGTCGCCAATAACTTCGTCTCCAGGCATAAAATTCGTAGGATTGCCAAATTCATAAATTAAAACAGAGATCTTTTCCGGCCTCAATAGCCTTCAACTTTCCAGTGAGCTGAGCCAACAAGCCCCAGATTACCGGACATCCCATGTTCCACATGTACCAAAACCATGTTCCCGTAAGTTCACATCGCGATGCCCATCCATTCAGGCGGTTCAATAAAGCAGATGTTTGACACCTTTTGGAGACATTCTACAGAAAAACTGAAATTCATATATTGCCTATAAGATGCACATATTGTTACAAAAATTGTCCTGTTGGGATACGGGAATGCAGATTAAGAAGCAGGATAATAAAAAATAAATGACTCTTTAGGCTTTCAGCTGAAACACTAGCATAGCACAGGAAACAAAGACAGCTCTTGTACAAATTTACAACAGAGATCACCAATAAATCTCAGACACAGCGCTTTCAATAGCACTCAAATGTTTTTTCAGTTCACCAGCTTGCTTGCTGATCAAAGTCAAACTGACTACTCTTGGTTTGAGAGTTTGTTTTTATACTTTTTCAACAGGAAGTGACGACATTACGTAGAAAGTGACGTAATCTCTAGAAAGGTTATGAAGTTACTGGCTTCCATTAGAGATAGGTCCACAGCTCAGGATTTTTCTAGAAAATTATTTTTGTCGCCAACTTTGTCCCTAACCCACAAAATGGTCTCCAAGGTCGCCAAATTTTGCACCAAGTAGCCAAGTTTGTCGCCAAGATTAACATGTTAGGGAAACAACTTTACAGCTTTGTAACAGTATTAGAAAGAGTATACAATGTTGAGATGTTAGTCTTCAGACACTGTGACAAAAATCTGGCTAACGGATAAGCTACGACCAACTAGGCACGTACAATGCGGGGTGCCGCTAGAGTCTCTTTGCAATTTCAAAGCGTTACTAAAAGGCATTTGATGAGATCTACTAATCCAGTGTGTCTCATGTACCCAGTCGTTATCTAAGTTTGTGATCACATTCCATTTGTATCCGTATTAAAAGATGAGGAAGAAAATAATGAAAGAGAGGTTGCTGAATAAAACCTTAAAAATGGCTACTCCTCAATAAAAGGCGCATTGTGCATCATGGTATATTGAAACAAAACTGTATATACATACTCTACGAAACTACAGAACTAAGTATGGAAAAACATCCACCATCATGTCCGTCAATTTGCGCACAGCACAGGAAACTTATGGAGACAAGAATAGTATTGATTGAAGAAAAGAGTGGATTGATGCCATTTCCCCAAACTGGTGCTTTAGAATGCTACTCTGATTTAAAAATAGTTTACGTTTCATTCATATCTATAATTATTATCTATTTATCATATTATAATTATTATTATTTATTTATTATTATCTATTAATTATTATTTATATTTTAAAATCTTAGTACTATATTATTGTATTCCAAAATCTCTTTTCTTAAACTCCAGTTTCGTTTTATTTCCCGCTCTGGAGGTATATTAAATCTCGCGTTTTGGCATATTTATTACTAAAAGAATATTCTAATTACTTCCACGCGCCTACACAAATCGCGAAATCAGCGACTTATTGCCGCCATATTTTTCCCTAAAACACTTACGTAATTTACTAAAAATAGCTATTATTCCCTTCACTTTGATCACGTGTCTATATGTTAAATCCCTACCTGAGAAAATACAAGGATATTTCCTGTTCTCTTTTGACTTGAAACTTAAACCAAGATGTGCGTACATTCCGTCACTCGCCCATAATAAAAGAAAATTAGAATATAACTCGGCTCTTTACTGACTACAACCACGAATACCTTTCATATATATATATATATATATATATATATATATATATAAACAATACCCGAATGGGAATTACACCATTATAAATTTTAAGTCTTAAGGAACTGTATTTAAGAAAACAGACTAAAATCAGTGACTCGCCGCTTTCCGAGTTGATACAAGGTTTTATTAGTGATTTTCTTTCATATAAAAGCCTCTTGAAGGAGTTATATAAAAAATTATCTGAATATATAAATATACGAATGGAGTGTTAAAGATTCATTAACGGTTTATAAGAGCGCATACAGATATCACTTCTTTTGTAAAGCATACCAATACTAGGGTTGCCATACGTCCCATATATACGGGACTGTCACCGTATTTTACTACTCAGTCCCGTATTGCTATTTGTCCCGTTTTCTCCCTAAAAGAGCAATTTTGATTTATCATCATAATTTTAAAATGACTTGCGATCAATTCAATTGTCATGTGAAAGAAGAAAACGATATAATTTAGAAAGTAAAATTAACTTTAAAATATGACTGGGCTAAAAAGGAATGGCACAGCATCTTTATTTATTATTTTATTTAGTCATTTTATTAGATTGCTAAACCTTATTGATTATTTATTGTGTTCATTTTCTATACTTATAAAAGGCAATGTTTGCGTGTCTGCGAGCGATGTCCAGACAACTCTATCGCACTTACAACCATGAAATTTTGTACACAGGTAGTCGTAATGGTGACTGAATGCAACTCGAAGCCGGAATTCTAAAATTTAATCTAGAAAAATTTTATTTAAAGTTTTGTGTTGTTTTTAGTCATTTTCGGAACGTTTACGTCTGTAGTATCTTTTCTAATGATAGATGAAAAGCACAATCAATACACCATCGGATAGAACAAACAATTTTCTTTCTAATGAAATTTGTTTTGAGCTTCAAATATAATTTACTGAATTTTTAGAAGTTCTTAAATAAGAGTCACTTTTTGCTAATATTTTTAACTTTGAATTCTTAATTTCTTGCATACGACGTTCTAATGATGCTATCATTTTCATTTTTTGAGGTAATGAATGGAATATCCCCCCGATTTAAAACAAGAACGGTTAAAATATCTTTTATGGTTAAATTTTAATTAATTTTTTTCTGAAGTGTTAAAATATTTTCGCTCCATTTTCCCTCCCTGATTCTTCGCAACCAAGGTCGCGGTGTTCCGTTCCTAATATGCATTCCGTCGAAACCACGTTACGTCATAATCCCTTTGGTTTCAGCGAGATTTTGCAGTATGATCGTATTGCCCGTCGTCGCGCCGACAGATAATGGTTTTAATTTGTTTTATACTTTTTGAAAGTCGAGTGTAAAGGTGTTTTAGTTCCAGAAGACATGTTCATCCTGCTTGTACTTTCGCTGAAAATGAAAAAAATGAAATATGACCTCAAGGAGCTATTTACATAATGTGGCTTCAAAGTTTAAACCTGAAGCTGAAGATTGTAGACTAATGTTTTAAAAATTGTGGAAATTCAGGATCTAACGGGCAACGCCGTGACAGTACTGCTATATTTAATAAAGTAAACCATTACCTACCCACTTTTTTAAATGTTCTGCTTATTTAGCACTTAAACGTCATGTGTCAATGCTTGGCAATTATGGAAACCCTACCGAATACAGAATCCCGATTTTAGTCGTAACGAATAATAAAGAAAAAAAAAGACAGTTCATCACTTCAGGGCGCCATCTGTTGGTGATCGCTTGAATCTCCACCAATGACGATGCTGTGCTACAGAGCAGATGACAAAAAATCGAGCTCTGTCTTGATGCATCTCGACCAACTAATGCTGTATAGAAGTATATTAAAGGAGAGAAAAAAACTTCAGTGTCTATTCTTCATTTCGAAGCAATTTCCACCGATTTCACCATTCATTTGCTTTCTTAATC
This sequence comes from Araneus ventricosus, assembly GCA_013235015.1. Classification (NCBI taxonomy): domain Eukaryota; kingdom Metazoa; phylum Arthropoda; class Arachnida; order Araneae; family Araneidae; genus Araneus; species Araneus ventricosus. The sequence goes on from BGPR01049201.1 coordinate 9,624, forward strand.
AAATCTTGAAATTGTATAGAGATTTTGTGGATGCCCTGTATATTACAGTAAAACCTGTACTAAACGGAATCCAAAGGGACGCTTTATACGGGATTCCGTTTCATACAGGAACTAAATAGTATATGAGGATTTCTGATGGGACCAAATATTTTTTTTCCGTTTAAGACAGGATTCCGTTTCTTACAGTGTCCGTTTTAAACAGGTTTTACTGTACTTGCTGAATGGGACATTCTAAAATAGGGAGTGGCTGTTTTGAAGAAAGTTCATTATTACAGCAGTCATTCTGTAAAAAGGCTCAAAGTTGTAAAGTATTTTGCATAAATATCCAAAACTGTAGAAATAATGTATGAATTCAAAGCATCTTAAGTCATAACAATCGAAGAAGATTGAAATGTTCATAAACTTTTTCAGGAGAAGTTCTAAAAATTTAAATAGTCCTGTTGAAAAGGGAGTACACTGGATCTAAACATTCTGGCAGAAATTCGAGAGCTTGCTTAAAAATGGAACAAAAAAACTCGTCCATAGATAAATGTATCTCAAATATGACTGACCACTAATTTATTTTGTAATTTTATCTATTATAGTGAATTATATCTCATTATAGTTAATCAACTTCAATTTTAATTTTTCTTATGCAGAATATTTATTAGGTCAACAATACTATTAACTCAGATGTCTTCATTTAATAGGATATCCTATCTAAATACAATGATAAAAATCTTCTAACAAACATAAACAACTCTCACTGTGATTTCAATAAAAAAACGCAATTTCTCAAAGACATAAGTATATTGATCGAAATAAAGTCTCCAATCAATAATATAAACGCATTTAAACAAAGATTCTTACAAAATAATTTTTTGCCTTAATTACTTATAAGTGCAGTTAATTACCTTACGCGGTAGACTTAATTAAAAATATTAGTTAATTGTAACTACTTGGATCTTGTTTTAACCGTTGTTAATTAAGGAATTCTGTATCTCAAGAAGAGAACCCGAGGCAAAAAATAAAAAACAATTCCACTAAAGTGCTTTCATAACAGATGGAATAAAAATGAGGCATATTTCATTATCTTCATATCTAATTTTGCTTTATTGTGTGTTATTACGACGGCACTTATTGCCTGGTGCGATTTCTTGCATCAAAATTCATTTTGTTTTTATACAAATGGTTTATAGAATCGGTATATTAATCGAAAATATATAAAAAAGTTACTGATTTAAGAATTTTTAATTCTAAAGTATTGGGGAATACTTATCTTATTTTTAAAAGAAAATTTTCATATGAAAAATAAAATTTGTTTCTTGTGATTATTTCATTTATATTTAAGGAGATAATTAAGATATTGGGATAATGTTTTAATTGTTTCATTAATAATTTCCCATATAGCGCAGTGTGTGTAATTTTTATTTTGTGGTGAATGGAAAGATCATAATTTAATTCTTTGATAAAATATTAATAACTTCTTTAATTCCTAACTTAACTAAAGAATAGAGTTTTAAATTATGTAGAATAATCAGTAGTAATAGGATCTTAGTTGAGTTCATTGAGTTTCTCGCTTTATTGGGTTGTTAAAATATATATATATTAGTATTTAGTTACATATCACTATAAATAGCCGTCATCGCTAAATTACTACACATCGCTCTTATCGATAAATTATAACATATCACTATAAATCGCTATTATCGATAAATCATTACATATCACTATAAATCGCTGTTATCGCTAAATTAATACACATC
>BGPR01049202.1:0-11368 GCA_013235015.1 Araneus ventricosus
AAAAAAGGATATATTGAGTAAATTTAAAACCAGATAATAAGGAGCTTAAAAATTTATTCTCTTAAATTCTTTTCGTGCATTAACCTTACAATTTGTGGTAGCAGCTTAAATAATCTGCTCGTTAAAGATAAGAAAGAGAAAAAAATATTTACCATGATTGCGTACCGTAGTAATGCTCTTTGATTATCATACTTAAATAAATTTCTCTTTTATTTGAGTTTGATAGTCACGACTTACAAATAAAAAGTACGTGGTAAGCTTTACTTTCAACGCTCCCGTGCACTTAAAGTAGTTAGATAACTCTACCTACTTTATTTCCGCCATTTTTTTCTTCCGTCTGCAAATCTCTTCCAACCTCACATTTAAAAAAAAAGAATCGAAACAAAAAAGAAAAAATTCGAACGTTTAAAAGCGACGCGCTCATCTTAGCACGAAATCGGTTCTTCTTTAATTAGAGCCTAGAAAATCGAGACCAGAGTTCTTCTGGAAAAAGAAATAAAAATAAACTAATAATAAATAAAACCAGGGGTAAAAAAAGAAAGAAGACTGAAAATGGCGCGGAAAGAAAAAAAATTGAAACTCGTAGAAAGAAAGCTTTCGCCGTGCCAAAACAAAAGAAGACAGATTACTTAACTCAAGAAGAGAATAGGGCGGAAATGTCAAGAACCAGAGACAAAAAAAGAACCAAAACAAGCACAAAAAATCCCAAATAAGAGCCCAAAAACGTGTTCACGAAGAACAACCGGAGACTGTGGAAAAAGTAAAAATGGCGAAAAATTACTTTTGCTGGTTGGAATTTTCGGAAGGAAGCACTTAATTACTTCAAGTTCCGGTCTTTTCGAGTAGAATAGGGTCTTACGTTGATCGATGGGGGCCTGGAACGAAGAACAAGGCCTTAGAACACAAATGGCGAGCATTACCTCACAATAAGCGCTAGAAAAGGTAGATTGACTGTAAGCCTTTTACACCGGAAAACTTTTAGAACTCACGTTAATGAGAACGCAAGAATCCGAAGAAAATTGCGCTGTTGCTCGAGATGCTTTTAAAAGATATTCGATGTCGAACTTCTACGTGAATGAATGTACTTTCCACTTGAGAAACTAGTCATCTGTGAAGAACTAAGCGTAAATTTGCTAGTCAAACTTTATTTTACACGTAATTTATTCTGATTCCGAAATTTTACTACTTTTAGGCAGCATATTAGGATGGTCTTCGATGGACAAACTTTGGAAATTCAGTGAATTGTGAATTAACTTACAGTGTTCTTCTTTAAGTCTTTGATTAACAAATGCAAATAAAGAGTACCAGAAATGAGAAGTTTTCTGGTAAATAAGCATTATAAATTAATATATGAAAGTTACTGTGACCAAAAATGAGCGACAAATCTACAAAAGAAACAATAATATTTAACCTTTAGAAACAATAATATATGGAGAGAGGAAATTTTATGAGAGGTAATGTGTCATTTATGTATAGGGAAATAGAATATATTTTCTAAAACTAACTTCCATTTATAGGGAGATAGGTTATATTCTTGCAAAACTATCGTAAAACTATATATAAAGAGAAGGGATAGTATTCCTCTGTATATGTAGAGAGGAGAAATCCTCTTATAATACGGATTTCGACGACGAAATAGAAAAGTTCTTTCTCTTAGTTTCAAGTAATTGGAAGAAGAGGTCAATAGCCTCCATCGACCACCATAGAATTACTATTGTTGTTCTTCTTTATGTCCAATTGAATGTAACAGGAGTATAGAAAGATCAGTTAAATGATTACAGCAGAGATAGATAAATTTAATGACAGGTATTGAAACCCTAATCCTTTCGCTACGATATTACTGATTTATAAACGCTGTTAGTCAAATAATTGTTATAGGAAAGTCACAATATAGTCAGGAACAAAGAATAAGTTACTGGATATCATTAATCTTTTCCTTAAATACGTGCTTGAGTATGGGTCATGAATGTGGTTCAAACATATTATTATAACTAGATAACTTCTTGATTAATAGTAACAATCTATCTTAAAAGGACTTCTGAAATTTTCCAATATGTTATTAAAAATAGCCTATTTTTAATAACAAATTTGTGATGTTCCTTTGAGGTAATATCACAACGTTGTCACTACAAATGATCACTATGAAGTGACAAAATTCTGTCATTCTTATAAATATTAACCTATTATTTATCTCTAAAAATTTTAACAACTGTTAAGGGAAGGCCAAATTTTACGCTGGTCATCACATTATTGTTGAAGGAAAAAAACCCTGGAAAGTTAACAATAAAGTTCTAAACGCAATTGCAAATGGCTTCCCATTATACAAACAATTTAATTTAGATCTATATTATGAACTGGAATGACACAGATAAATTTGTTTTGATATTATAATCATATAAGTATGTTCGAGTAAACAAATAGAATGCTATTACAAAAAGGAAACGGCCTATAAGATAAAAATTGTGACAAGTGAATTACTATACTATGAAACGGTTACCAACTATAATACCATGATAATCTATTTCCACCACTCATATGTTGCAAGAGATCTAAATACATCTTTTATTGGCATACAAGATAAAGATACAATATGTCACTGTACTGGGACAAAGTGGTCAACAAGAATATTACAGTTATTAACATCTGTTACGGTTAAATCAAGAAAGAAAGGAAAACCTAGGTTTAACCGGTTAAAGTGGAGATTATCAAGGCTTTGTAGTTCAAGCCCGAAGATTTCCCAACGCTTCCACCTTTAACCGACTAGGATTGGTTAGACCAAGTTTTAGCCGGTTAAAGGTGAAAGCGTTGGGAAATCTTAGGGCTTTAGCCGCAAAGCCTTGGTAATCCCCATTTTAACCGGTAAAACCTAGGTTTACCTTTCATTCTTGCTTTAGCCGAACTTAGGTTTAACCTGTTAATGGTGGGATTACCAAGGTTTTGCGGTTGAAGCCCGAAGATTTCCCAACGCTTCCACTTTTAACCGACTAAGATTGGTTATACCCAGTTTTAGCCGGTTAAGGCTGAAAGCGTTGGGAAATCTTCGGGTTTTAGCTTCAAAGCCTTGGTAATTCCCACTTTAACCGGTTAAACCTAGGTTTGCCTTTCAATCTTGCTTTAGCCGTAACATATCTACTACTGATAAGTTCCATGAGACATGAATCCGCTTTTTAAAACCATCAGTTTTTATTAGAGTGTAACAATAAAAAACATAATAGCCCTACAAGAGGAAGTCCCCAATGTCAAAATACTGACAATATTCTACATGTGCTAAGACAAAATGGACAACTATAAAACCATTGTAACCTATTTCCAACACTTATGGGTTACATAAGACATATTTAATCTTTAAAAGCCATTACTATCCATAAGAATGTTGCAAAAAACGAACAGAATGGCATTACAAAAAAGAGACCTATAAGATAAAGATAGTGACTGTAATGTCACTTGCTTAACCCATGTGAATGTGGCCACCTAGAATGCCATCGTTGCTTGTTTCCACCAATCATGTCTTGCAAGAGACGTGAATCCATCTTTTAAAATCACACTTCAAACCACCACTTTCTAATAAAACCTCTTCTTACCCTCACATGCAGTGAAAACCCGACCACTGACAGCTCTAAGAACAAACCCTTTTCCAATAACAGGTCGTGACAGAAACTTCCTACTTCCATAGAGTAAGAAAAAAATCGGAAATAAAACGTCACCCCTAACATCCCGAATACTCCGTTTTCGCATTTGGTTCTTAAATGGTTTACTGAGAACTTTTCTTCCATTGAAGTGATGGGGGAGGGGGATTGATTCCAAGAGGGGCCACGAAAGGTCTTTCCATCACTTCCGTCGTACCCCTCTTTTACTTCAACATCCGACACTTCACCCCATCGATCAAGCTGAGAAGGACCCACATTTCTGCATTGAAGATACCCACTCGCAGAAAATGTTTTACCTGAAGTGCGCCACTTCTCGGCACGTGTCTTGGGTTCGGGGGAATAGATTATTGCTGAACTTGTTTTGAGAGGCATAAATTTATTTGGCTGATGGATCTGATATTTGGATCTGAACATGGAAGGATGCAAGAAATGTATTGGCTATATGGTGTATTTGACTTTGTATTATAACAGCATTTGAAAGGTATAGTATTTTGATGTTGTTTATCCCCTTGGAGGGTAATTTCTGTTGGTGTATTATTTATTCTTTGTTGCAGATTTAGATTGATTATATTGGGAAGTGCTTCTAGTATTTAAAATATTTTTATAGACACCAAGAGATAAAATAAAGTGGTTTTTGATTCATTTCAAGTTACGAAGTTGTAAAGTTGTTTCCTGACATGCATCTTGGTGATAAATTTAACGAACATTTTGGCGAAGAAATTGGAGATCATTTTGGCAACTTGGCGACAAAGTTGGCGACTTTGGAGACGAAAGAAATCTTCTAGAAAAATCCTGAACTGTGGTTCTATCTCTCCTGAGAGCCGGAAACACCATGAACCTGCTAGAGATTACGTCACTTCTTGTTGAAAAGGTATTAAAGCCAGCTCTCAAACCAAGAGAGTCCGTTGGACATTGATCAGCAATCAAGCTGGTGAACTGAGAGACATTTGAGCGCTATTGAAAGTGCTGTAAATGATATTTAGTGGCGATCTCTGCTGATTATTTATACAAGTGCTGTTCGGTTTTGTTACCTATGCTTCGATAGTGTTTTGCCGAAATCTTCGTAAAATAAAGAGTCACTTATTTTTCTATTATCCTGCTTGTTGGACTGTCATATTCACGTACACCCATAAGAAAATTTTTGTAACAATATTTATAAAGTAATTAATTGCATTGCTTCATCTGTCAACAAATAATTTATTCGATCGAAGAATTTTAATAAATAATATTTTTTGCATTGAAGATACCCACTCGCAGAAAATAATTTACCTGAATTACTCCAGTTCAAGTCACATGTCTTCGGTTCGAGGGAATAGATTTTTGCTGAACTTGTTTCCAGAGACATAAATTTATTTGGCTGCAAGATCTAAGATTTGGATCTAAATATGGAAGGGTTCAAGAAGTATATTGGCTTTGATATGGGATATTTTATTGTGTTTTATAGCAAATTTTGAAAGATATAGATAGATGTCATTTATCCCCTTAGAGGAATAATTGCTGATAGTGTTATAATTTTTCTGTGTTGCTCATTGTGATTGTTTAGTTTTAAAAATTAAATGTGTTTAGTTCTGAAAATATTTGTGTAGTAACTAGAGAAAATAAATTGGTTCATTGACGTATATATAGTATATTTGCAATATAATGGCAATGCTTCATCTCCCAATAAATAAGTTGTTCGACCAAGGAATTTTAGTGAATAATAAATTCTGCACAAAAGATACCCACTTGTAGAAAATGTTTTACCTGAAGTACACTGCATTTGTCTTGGGTTCGAGGTAATAAATTATTGCTAAACTTGTTTTGAGAGACTTAAATATATTTGTCTGATGAGTCTGACAGTTGGATCTGAATATAGAGGGATTCAAGAAATATATTGGAGTTTCTATGTGATATTTTATTGTGTATTTTAGCTGGTTTTGGAAGATATAGTGTTTTGATGCTATTATTACTTTGGGGAGTAATTTGTCTGAGTTTTTTTTTTTTTAATTTTTCCTTATTGTACGTTGAAATTGATTCAATCGAGAAATTCAATATTTTTAATTCTGAAAATATTTGTATAAAAACTAAAAGATAAAATAAACTCGTTTATTGACTCATATAAATCAGGTTTGCATCATTATTGCAATGTTTCATTTACCTATCAACAAGTTGTTCTACCAAGGAAATTTAATGAATGATATTTTTTTCATTGCAGATAACCACTTGGAGAAAATGTTTTAAACTTGTTTTGAGAAACATAAATTTATTTGGCTGATGGTTCTAACATTTGGATCTGGATGCGGAGGGATTCAAGTGTGTGTTTGAAGGTCTTGACTTTTCTATGGGAAAATTTATTTCTTATATTATTGCAGGTTTTCGAAGATATAGTAATTTTATCAGGTTTTTCCCCTTGGGGAGCGAAGTCTAAGAGTGTTTTCAATTTTCTATATTGCACATTGAGATTGTTTTAAGGAGAAAGTTATTGCTCATAATTTTAGAAATATCTGCATAGGAACAAAAATAATAATAAAATTTCTTTTCGCACATAAAGTGTTAGATACATTTCATAAAGGACTGCAATGGCTGCACACGCACTGAAATGGCTCTCATGACGGGACTTTTGGATAACTTCTGCTGATATGCATCGATCAATGGCCCGATCGCATATTTACAAACCCTACCCTGATAGAACTGAGGCAGGAAATCAGCCAATATCATTGGCTACGAGGGGCAGTGATGTCATTTTCAGCTCTCTCACGTAGCGTACGGCAATCACTACAAAACAAGAGTCGACTAAATAAAATTGAGACGTAGGTGCTTACCTACGTCTAGGTGGATCAAAATTCGCGAAGTCCAAGCAACGGAAACATAAACTAATTCAATGTCCGCATTCAATGGCTTGTTTTGTTATAATTTCCGTACGAGAGCAAAGAATGACGTCATCGACCCTAGGAAAAGCGAGCCAATCATATTGCCCGATTTCTTGCCTCAGTTCTATCAGGGTAGGGTTTGTAAATATGCGGCCCGATCCATCGATGACAGCGATGATCCACCATGATACAGGTGAAATTTAGTAATTATTCTTGCGATCTAAATTGCAGATCTGTATCATATGTTGAATCGAATCGATCACAGGTAGGAAGTTCAAAATGGAAACCCATTAGACACTCATCAATTCTTCTCATTACTGTGCGAAACTAAACACAAAAACTATTATATTGCATAAAGTAACAGAAAGTCGGGGAAAAAACACTCCCGTTTGTTTTTAACCCTCTGACTGCTTATTCCGAGATTTCCGTGGGTAGGAAGGGAATCTATTTTCCGCTGCATCATGTGATCTTGGAAAACTAATGTGTTTACTATTAATGCTATTATAGCAGACAACCTAGCCAAACAAGCTACTGAAGAAGGAACTAACCTCTATCCTCAGACCCCGAAATTCCACCTGAAAAAAATGCTTAGGAACCTCTCTCTCAAAAAATGGTAACAAGAATGGCTGTTTTTAATATTATCCCTAAAACCTCTTTAAGGTATCCGACTGTGTTCGGAGACATTTTTTTGAAAAATAACTTTTATATATTTTTTAATATTATTTTTCAACTGCATATGTATTAAAACTATGAAAATGTTGTAAAATTAAGCTTTCAAAATAATATTTTTTAAAGAAACTGAGAAATTTGAAGAAAAATGACTGAAATATTTGCCTTACGCTAACAGCCGTAGACAAAATCATATTCTAAATATACATAAATCCTTGTAGGAGTACATTTTTATGACAGTTATCTGTGTTATGCTCTAAAATCTTTCTTGTACTTCAAAATATTTTTGAGATATAGCTGAACATAGTTACTAAACTGGTAATTTTTCATAAAAAATGCTTTTCGTTTATGCTTAAACACTAAAAAATATTACTTGATTTTAAAATTGACCTTAGTTTTAGAGGAAGACATCAAGCATATAACAGAAAACAATCTCGGAAAATTTCATATCAATACTTGAGAAATCATTGTTACGGTCGACAATTTTCCTCAAAAATATCATTTCTCAGAAAACGCATTTGAAGTTTTCATGCAACTTAAAATAATGCTTACAGTTCGGTAATAAAACAGCTGTAACGCCATTTGAAATTCACATAGAGTAAAAAGTGAGACAGTTTTAGAAAGCTGATTAAACAGGTTACAAAATTAAGTCATAAAATTTTTTTTTGATAATTTCATCAAAAACGACGATTTTAAACCAGTCGGATACCTTAACCCAAGCCGCATGGTCAAGAGAATCCATCCTCTTCGCTACAGGCCACGATCCTTTCCCAGCTATCTCTACAGATTCCGGCTTCATCATTCAGATACCTGCTCATGCGGGGAAATGGGAGGCCCCTCCACTACGCAACTTCTTGTCACATTACGTCATCTTATCATTTTACAAAATCAAGTACAGAAAATACTCAACTTTGGTGGCAACACTTACTATTAAATAAACTATCAAGAATAAAAATAGCTAAGCTGATATATTTCCTCAATCAAAATTAGAACCTCGTAAAACAGCCACCGGACGCAACCAGTTTATCCGACTCCGATACAGATTTCTCTCCTTTACCGAGACCCCAGACTTATGGACTCCGATCCTCTAGAGGTTCAATAACTAGGACCCTAATAAGTCCTCCTACAAGTTTATAGACGCAGCGAACTTTTGGGAAATGTCATTAAAACTGTTTTTTCTTCCCGAGTTTTTCTTTTCATATGTAAATACTCATTTTTCATTGTTTTTATAATTTTAACACTTATTTAGTCGATGTTTAAACACTGTATGAATTTTTTGTTCAATATAGTTTCTACGCACACTCATCCAAACTGCAAATCGGAGATTTTTATCTCTGGAGTCAGGGGTGTGTAGTTGTGTAAAGTAAAGTACTATCATAGCGTTGAATCATCTAATACTAATAAAGCTTTGCTCGGTTCAACGGCATTTAAATGTCTTTACAAACCTTGTATCTATTTAGTAATTTCAAAAAGTCGGAAGAGCAAGGGTTAATAACTAATTCATAGAGTCAATCAGTTAAATAAATAAAAATTATTCCGAAAATATATAATTTACACTCAGAAAAGCTGCATACAAAAATTACAACATATCTGAATCTCTGTATAAAATTTTTAATTACCGAGAGAAACCCTAAAGCAGTTTTTATTCTTTCCTCATTTGGGAGATCCAAATTATCACAAAAAATAAAACTGAGCGTGATGTTTTAGATTAAAGATTCTAAACATACGTCAGATGAGGTCTCTGGTGATGTATGATGTAATTATTATTCCCAGTAGGGGTACTGAGTTTTTCTCAGCAAAAAAAAATCTAGAATTCTAATCACTTCATTCGCTAACTCTTTTGTACGTTGTTATATTACTCATTAATTTATGTTTCTCATTTTTAGAGTATTATTCTTTGAAATATTAGCTGTCAGCGACGGAAAAAATGAATTTTGTTACATAGCAGATTAAAAACAGCTTTTCTTATGAAAGCATGGATATTTTGTTTTCATTATACTGAAACAGTTACAACGCATTTCTTTTGTGAAAGAAGATTGTAATTATGTAAATGATAGCAGAAAATGAAAATTATCGTGTCGTAAAACATATCGTAGAAACATGATGGCTGTGTGTTTACATAGATTTTAGCAAGAAAATACATGGATTTATTGCGTGTCGATAAACTTTTAAAAAATAATTAAAGATTTTTCATACAAGAAAAGTGTTGTATAAAATGTTAATTTTCACTGAAAGGCTATATTATATGTCACAAAAATAAATTTTGCTGTTATCGCATAACAAAGGCACTTGAACAGCGTAGAATGTGTCAAAATAAGTGTTTAATCTCTACTAATAATAAAGAAGAATGTGTGTGTGTTCGTGTGTCTGTGCGTTGGCGCTCTACAGAGCACACTGCTAGACTTAGAGCTACGAAATTTGGCACAAACATACCTTGGAGGTTGGGAATGTGCAACTCAGAGCCGCGTTTTTGAAATTTTAAGTAGAATTTTAATTAATTGAACATTAAGCTAAATTTTGGGGATTTTTTTAATAACTTCGGAAATAATTACAGCACAAAAATCATTTTTATGCCATCAGTGCAAAATCTTTTCAATTATATCAATTAAGTTGTGTATATTTTTTCTATAATTTTAATATCCTTTTAAAAATATTTTTGGCTTAATTTTTAAAAATAATCTTCATTGTTGCAACCTTTTTCATTGTTTAAACAAATATTTAATTGCGTGTTTATCTTTCATTGTTGAAAGCTAAGGTAATATCCTAATACATTTTAATTTCATATTTTATTTCATCAAACTTTTTTGTAGAATCTGTAAACCAACCTTTCCGAGACATTAGGTAAGGTATATGAAGAATGTTTAAATGAAATACATATTTTTCAACAGGAATAAGAATGTGAAGATGGCGCTGACAACTTGTATCAATATCACATGGTCAGTTATTTGACTCCATTAGGGACATTTATATAGACAACAAACAGAACAGGTGCAAGACCAATAAAAGAACATGGGTTAAATATCTATTAAGATCAGCTTACGTTATTAAAGGAAACATGAATATACAATTATTCAAGGTTCAATTGAAATTATATTCCCGAAAACAAGCTTGTCGCCGAAGGCGGCTAGTGATAAATAAGTTATTTGTATGTTTTGTTCAATCATTCTATACGTATTATTAAAAGCATTTATAATTAACGCATTAATTTTCCTTTACGTTAACACTCATGTGCAAAACAAAAACATGCACTTTTAATTATTGAGTTCGTTTAGTGGCGAGTTTTAAAACCTTTTAGCGAATAGATTCAGTGCTGTTCAAAATTATTAGAACGCTTATGAAAATGTTACGCTCCTTATTACAGAAAGTAAATTTATTTATTTATATCCAAAATCTATTATTTTTATCATCACTTCAATCTTATTCATCAGAAAGAGCTTCAATAACCCAAATTTTATCGCAGAATGAGCCAGAACTGGAACATTTTCATATAACTCTAATCCAAGCGTTGTTCAAAATTATTCGAACGGTCAAGAACTTACAACGAAAAAATAACGCAACAATTTTTTAAATAAAATATCGTTTTTAATGTTTATCTGGACCTCCTTTGGCCTCAATCACTGCTTTCAGTCTTTGATTCAGGTTATCAACCAGTTTCTGCGCTATCTCCTGGATGATACTTTGCCATTCATTTTTGATCGAAAATTTCATTTTTATTTCTTTTCTCTTCAAAAGGCAATCTCATTCAAAACTAACCATAAATTTTAGATGGGATTAAGGTCTTGGCTTTGTGGTGGCTACTCCAGTATCTCAATTTTGTTTTTTGAGAAACAATCTTTGGCAGTCTTTGACGTTTGTTTTGGGTCATTATCTCGTTGAAAGATAAACCTTCTCCCACACTCAAGTTTGTAAGGGATTTCTTAAGATTTTGGGATAGGATACCGACGCACACACATACAATCATTTTAACGTTGACCTCACAATTTAACCAACATCTTTAGAAGAAAACGTCCCCATACCATCGCACTTCCTCCTCCCTGTTTCACTTTCTGTAGGATATTCTTCTGTTAATACACCTAACCTGATCGTAGCCACACTCTTTTGCGCTTCTTTTGATCCAATAAGTTCATATTTGTCTGGCCATAAAACACTGTAATAATCCCAGAATTGTGAAAGCTAAGAAATATGGATTTTGCTATTTGCTTT
>BGPR01049203.1:0-11368 GCA_013235015.1 Araneus ventricosus
GTTTTATGGTGCCATTTATTACGCCAATTAGTAACGTGTCCTTTCCCTTTTTAATGGCTCTCAGCTGCGACTTTAAGAGTATATTTTCAGTGCGATTGCAAAAACAAGGACCGCAGCGATTGATTACGAAGGTGGCGATGCATGCACAATGTTTTAAAAATAATTAGAACTATCCATCATAATTATTCATCTCTGGAAAACGACATCATTCAAGGTTTTACACCTCACTGCTAATTCCGGAACGAGCCCAGCTATATATTATTATGACGGAACAACGTTAAAAGTTTTTGTTACTTTTTAAAAGTGGTTTGATAAATGTTCATTGCGTTAAGTTGTAAGTCGAATCGAGTCTTGAATTTTTTTTAAGCTGAAAGAAAAGTTTTTTTCACTACAAAATTCGTCGAAGTGTGACACATTTTTGGGTATAATTAAGCACTAAATATTTATTTTCGCCGTTTTCTTTTGACTATATAATATTTTAAAACAACTTTACATCATGCTTCAGTTACGTTTTAAATTCCATTTATCATTTCTGATTAACATTCTGCTAAAAGTGACAAACTCGAGCTTGATAAAAAGACTAAACAAGTCAACGGTCTTCGTATTATACATAAATATACTTATTTAAAACAATTTTTAGTGGTTACCAAAAAATTTCAATTAATTCAGTTTTTGTTCATATACATATACAAAATGTGCTATTTCGAAACTTAAATTATTTTTTACTAACAATACATAAAATCAATAAAACAAAGTAAATAACACATAACAGGAACCAGTGGCGAATCCAGGAGGGGGGGTTATGGGGCTGCAGCCCCTCCCAGAGCTAAATCAGAATTCTTGATTTTATTTAAAATCACTACAACTGTTTGTTCTTAATTTCCCTTTCTTTTTAAAAATAATAAAAACATGACAACATTGCTTTCTGTTTTGAAAGGCTCGAAACTTTTCCTACTTTTCTAGTCATTCCCACTTGTACATGTAGAGTTGACACAGTCAGAAACATTTTTTGGCTAGTTATTTCATTGTATTTTTATTAAATTATTGAAAGTATTGTAGTGTTCTTTGTGATTCTTATTGTCAGTGTGTAAAGTCTGTAAAGTTAAAGTGTTTTGTTTTGCATAAGCCACAAGGTTTGACATTCGTCACGACGATACAAAACATTTTTATGACCTCAGCCCCTCCCAGACCCAAATCCTGGATTCGCCACTGACAGGAACTATACAGGGTGTCCACACTTATTGTGGTCCAATAGCTAATTTTCAAACCGTTAGAGATAGACATATAGTTCCAATTGGAAAAATGCTTTAAATAAAGGGAAGAATTATATTTTATGTTCTTTGAGTCACTAAATATATTTCTGAAAAAGTTACGAAATCTAACTTTTTACATGGTCCTACGGTCCTATCAGTCACATTCAGTAAAAAATTTTTGAGACTCTAGCATTTTAAACAAAAGAAGTCCCACTCTTCAGCGACTAAAACTGAGCGAGTTCCGGAGCTTTGAATTTCATGATTTTTAACCAATCAGCGGCCTCGTCGAGCAAGTGCTGCGCATTGATTGGTGGATCGTTTTTAAGACGTCTATTGAAATGGTGTAAAGTGGTCTAAGTCAACGATATTCAAAGCTCCATAACTCGGTCAGTTTTAGTTGCAAAAGAGTGGGACTTTTTGGTTTAAAATTTTAAGTGTCAAGAATATTTGGCAAATATAAATTGATAGGACCGGGGGACTGTAGAAAAAGTTAGATTTCGTAACTTTTCATGAATATATTTATTCATTCAAATAACATATATTATAATCCTTCATTTACAGCATTTTTCCAACAGGAACTATAAGTCTATCTCTAACGGTTTAGAAATTAGCTACTGTACCACGATAAGTGTGGACACCCTGTATATCATATTGGTATAAAGTCGTGAAAAAATATAAAAAATAAAAATGGAGCATGAATGGCCCTCTTCTAGGAAGATCATAAAGACAGTTTGATTCTTTTAACATCGTTTCGAACTGAGAAAAGTCTAGAACCTTCTGAAGAATATATTTTATTTTATTTTCTTATTTATGATAAGCAAGTATTTTTCTGTAATTCTTTCATTTTAGAATGAAAATAACAAAAATTATCCATGTACATTTTACACTCTTTAATTTATCTTGACTTTAATTTGACTTCACTCTTTAATTAACTTCATCATGAAAATAGAATTTTATAATCGATTTTTCATTCACTTTCCTATGTAATAGAGTTCTAAAATTTCGTATTGTTTTTTTATCCCTTTGGCAATACAATATTTTAACATTTAAGAATTTATTCATAAGTTGATGGAATAATTTAAATAAATTTTGACTCTATACGAAATTTCTATTCCATGCGAAATCAAAAAAATATTCTTTAATTTCAGTCTAAATCTAAAAATCTGATTATTGAAGGATATTAAATTATCTTTAATCTGAAGATAATTTATTTAAAATCTGAGATTTGAAGGATATTAAATTAACTTTAAATTTTCACCATGAAATGATATCCATTTTCAAGAATTGACTAGCATTTGTCATTAAAATTATATTATCATTTCTGGCTTACTGATTTTGGCCAGAACTGTATTTTATTTAATTGAAAAATTGAATTTAATGCAAAATGTTTGCTTCATTTCAATGAAATGAAGCATTTGTTAAAATGTCTCAATGGCTATTCAGTAGGGTGTATCACGAAAACCTTTTTCTGAAATTCAAAATTTTAAGTCGATAAAAAGTTCACATATTTAGCAAAAACGTTTTAGTCAAATTAAAAAATATTTTGGTTTCTCGGAATGGGCCTAAAGTTTGAAATTTTTTGCCAAAAACGTGCATTTTCATTTTTTTAAAAAACATGAAAAAATACTTTCTATTTAAGTACAAAAATGTGAAGTTTAGTAAATTAATTAACAATAAAAAAATATTGCATCTGTCATGTAAGATTTAGGTCTCCCGGAATCTACATGAGCACCTTAATCATTGTTCCTCTTGGGAAGACTTAAAGGAAAACTAGCAGGAGTGTTCTCCCCTAAATTTTCTCCTATACTTCCCCAAAAAGGTGCCGTTTCTCCTTCCCCGCGTGGCTAAAAAAATTCGAACCTACTGTTATCCAGAATCCAATGACTATCAGAAGGTTTTTCATTATAGTGATTGAAAAATATCTAGGTAAAGAATCAAATTCAAAGCGTTGCGCACCGATTAAAACGCATATCTATCGCACACTGCTAGGTTTCACTCTTGCCATCGCAAGGACAAACTGACTTAATTCGCTCCTTTCGCGTGCACAGAAGATTGCTTTCAGTACGCATGCGCGTGGAGATAACGGATTGGTTTCAATAGTAAATTATACAGACCGACAGACAGTCAACCCTTTGACGGATTTGGCCCAAAATTTTATACGGACCTACATTCATGACGATAAAACTGTGTACCAAATTTTATCCATCTAGCTATTCAAGTTTTTGAGTTATAGAGTTCACGTGACTTCGGGCATACAGACAGACAGGCTTCCCGTAGATGGATTTTATCCAAAATTTGATAGAAACCTACAAATTATGTTTAAAGACCACATGCCAAATTTCATCCCCGTAGCACTAATAGTTTTCGAGTTATCGTGTTCACAGACACACAGACAGACATAACTCCAAAATTGTGTTTTTCGGACTCGGGGAGGTCTAAAACGTGGAGATACGTCAAAATCTCGAGTTGAATTTTTTGACGATTACAATACTTTCTCTTTGTATACTTCGTATACGAGAAAGTAAAAAAGTGTGGATATCTTTACAAAAAAGTCTCACCTTCGCTATTATTTCCGTGTAGTTCAGTATGTGTTTTCTGGATTTGTAATTTCCGAGGCATTTTGGATATTTCGGGTTTCGGTTAACTCGAGTTCGGTTAGCCGGGATTTATTGTACTTACGCTTTTACCAAATGGCATTTTCGATATTTCAAAAAGCTGTACTGCTGTATAATAAATAAAAGAATTTTTATTAACATAAAGGATGGGTTGAAAATTGAAAAATATTCGTATTTGGCAGAAAAATTAAGATTTTCATGTAGAGTACTCTACATGAAAACCTAATTAAACCTCCGGACTCCGGTAAGAGTGAAACCTGGCAGTGTGCGATAGATATGCGTTTTAATCGGTGCGCAATGCTTTGAATTTGATTCTTTACCTAGATATTTTTCAATCACTATACTGAAAAACCTTCTGATAGTCATTGGATTCTGGTTAAGAGTAGGTTCGAATTTTTTTAGCCACGCGGGGTAAGGAGATACGGCACCTTTTTGGGGAAGTATAGGAGAAAGTTTAGGGGAGAACACTCCCGCTGGTTTTCTTTTAAGCCTTCCCAAGAGGAACAATGATTAAGGTTCTCATGTAGATTTCGGGAGACCTAAATTTTACATGACAGATGTAACATTTTTTTATTGTTAATTAATAAACTAAACTTCACATTTTTGTACTTAAATGGAAAATAAATTTTTGTTTTCTAAAAAAAAAAAAATTAAAATGTACATTTTTGACAAAAAATTTCAAACTTTAAAACTTTAGGCCCATTCCAGGAGATCCAAATTTTTTTTTTTTTTTCAATTTTGCTAAAACTTTGTTTAGTAAATGTGTGACCATAGTGACAACTTTTTATCGACTTCAAATTTTGAATTTCAAAAAAAGGGTTTTCGTAATATACCCTACTATTCAGCGGCTCTATAAGGACTTTTGATTTCAAAATTTGCTCTTAGTTAATATTGGTTAGAATAACATTTCCATATACATGGAATCTGCGATTATTTTACGCATTGTTTTATTACAATTAAATGATTCTTAAGATTACCGCAATATACACTTCATTCGGATCTGATTCAACAGTCATCATTCTTTTAGAAACTATTTTCTGAAGTCATATGCGCATGTTACCCAATTTTTGCATGCAGTTTCTACGGTTGTTGCAGGCGCTACCTCTTTGTGTATTTTGTATTATATTGGTTGGATTTAGAAGGTCTGTTTAAGAGAGTTCGGCCACCCAAAAGGCTAGGCATTTTGTGTAATGGCGCAATATATCTTCAATGGGGGCCGAAATATCTTATTATCAGCAAACCAGTCTCGAAACGCTTCCCTTTCTACTCACGCTAAGTCTTTTAATACTTAGGGGAGAGTGGGGTAAAACCGGGTACCTTGATTCCGCCGCTATTCTCTTTCCTAGAAGACCGATTCTGAATTATACTCCTCTAGTCAAGAAGAAAGAATGGTCATAGTGGTCATGTTGTTGCTGTTGGAGTCACTGCGTCTGTGAAAGTTTATTTGTTCTAAGAGGTCAACTCTCTGTTGTTCGTTTGTTTTTAAACTATCTTTACTTAATAACCATTACATTTATGCAAATTCTATTTCGTTTATGAAACCTCTGCTCTCGGGGTAAAACCGGGTTTTCCAAGTGGTGCAAGATCGGGCAATACAGTATTTATGATTCTTATTTATAATTTTTTTATTCCGTGTATCGCTTGCCGACCTTCTCGAAGTCAAATTTTCGAGCAGACAGTATTTATGATTTTTTTATTCCGGGTATCGCTTGACAAGCTTCTCGAAGTCAAATTTTCAAGCAGACAGTCTTTATGAATCTTATTTATGGTTTTTTTATTCCGTGTATCGCTTGCCGACCTTCTCGAAGTCAAATTTTCAAGCAGACAGTATTTATGATTCTTATTTATGATTTTTTTTATTCCGTGTATCGCTTGCCGACCTTCTCGAAGTCAAATTTTCAAGCAGACAGTGCTCATGATTAATATTTATGATTTTTTTATTCCGTGTATCGCTTGCCGACCTTCTCGAAGCCAAATTCTCAAGCCGCTTGCGGCACATCAAAGCTTTGACAACAAAATATAAAAAAAAAAGACAGAAAACTATTTCTACTGAGTAGACACTTGAGCATTCGAAATTCCATTTCGAAAAAATTGCCTTTTCGACCACCTTGTTGACCAACCTCAGGGACGGTGTTGCTTTGCGCAGTTTTCTTCGTGGTATCAACTTGAATTGAATTGTCACTAACTACACTACAGCGGGAAATTCTTAAGAACAATTGAAAATAACTCCTGATTCCTCAGAAGACTTGTTTTGTGGTCAAGACAGCTGTACGCTCAATCTGCAGAAGGTTGAAACGAGATATCGAGAAGACAGAAACGAAATCAAATTTTACTTTTTAGCTCATTCTCTTTTCTAATTTACACAGTGCGTTGCACCATTTGCTGCTACTCGTCCAAAATCTAGAAAATAAAATAAATTTAATAACAGTAGTTTTTAGAAACACACTTTATAGTGTAGTATTCAGCAGACTTTTTAAAAATAAAATCTGCTTTTTTGTCATTAATTTAAATTCATTATAATAAATTTACGGAATCTTCCAATCAATCTTTTCTCAAATTCTCCACCAGGTGGCTTCACTCGTATGATACCAAAATTTCATTAAATTAATTGATTAACTGATAATTATCAATTAATACATTATTTTTTATTAAATTAATTGATTATCCGAAACATTAAAATAGTATATCGATTATACATTTGTGTGAATCATCGATAACACACAAGTGTACAAAATTTCACTTGTACACTTGTGCGTCTCTAGCATATAAGGAACCGAGTGAAAAATCGATAACAAAATTCCATATTTTCAAACATGAAACAATTCAAGTTAAGTAAAAAGATGATAAAACAAAATCAAATTTTACTCATTAGTTTCAATTCTTTTATGATTTACATGTTTTGTTGTAAAATTTGCAACTATTTTCTCAAAATTTAGGCCATAAAAAGAATATACTCCGTACATTAATACCCATGACTGGTTTATTGCTATTCATCTTCAAAATACTTTTCTTGGGATTTTTAGTTATTTCGACCTTATTTCCGAAAGTTGTATTGGGAATGTACAAAGTTCAGTTGCGATTTTGCCTAAAAATTTCTTTGTTTCAAAATTCAAAAGGTATGGAATTTTTTCTAAAAGTCTTTTAGTTTTAAAATACTCACACGGAATGCATTACTCGACTTATTCAAGTTGATACGGTCGAATAAATTCAAAGAACGTTTCAGCGTACTCTTAAAATTGCATTTTCTCTCTAACATTTCTCAAATGAAATCTAGATGGAAACCGAAGCGTGTTTTACTGATTCTCATCGAGAATAAATTTGAAAAATATGCATATTCTGAAATACGAAAGTTTATTTCACCAATTTACCCAAAATTGACATTTAAATTTAAAAGGGTGCGAATATCGGAATTACGTTGCATGATATTTTAATGTGTGTTTGATGTACATGCATAATAAACTTTTATCTCTGAGCTGAAGGTAAATAATTAATTAGAGAACTTAAGATTAATAAAATTCCTCGTATGAAAATGCAAGAATTTCTGGTAAAACCATCGAATAAATTATTAAGAACTTTCCAACAGATTAAAATATTCATAACGTCGGAAACTCGCATTTGGAAATAAAATGTTACAACATGTGGAAAAGCACTTTAGAATGTAGCAAGGCACAGTTTTAGATACTGGTTTCGCAGTGGCAGCTCGTCAGCTCAGAAACAAGCAGTGCTGAAAAGTTGTATAGACCTAGGTTGTAGGATATTTTGTGCTGATTATTTTGGTATATTATGATAATATACTAAAAATTGACAGTTTTTGATTTATAAGCACAAAAAACTGGGCGGAAATTTGTTTTTCATGTTGATTGGCTATAACTAAAATTCCAACGCAAATTATTGTTGGCAAACCTCAGATTCGTGATCAGCACCCCAAAAAACATAAAGAAGCAAAAAATTAGAACTACTCCAGAATTGGATTTAAAAAAACTAGGTAACGACTGAACTACTGAGAAAAAGCGAAAAAATGCCAAATGAGGAAGTCGCGCCAATCGTGAGCTGCTCCGGAGTGCAGCTCAAATGAATGCAATTTCAAGCTGAGAAAGGGTTGCTTTTCTCCCGTTTCGCGTTATTCATTGAATTAATTTCATATACTGAGGAGGAGCACAATTTTCTGCAGCTCTGGTCTGTCTCTCTCTTAATTCTTGATTGATTTTCCGTCTTCCTTTTACGTTTTTTAATACTTTTTTGCCATTTTCGTTGATTACTGAATTCTCAAAGTGGAAAAATAAGTCAATTAGAATAAAAATGAAAATACAATCTTTTAAAGTAACTGCAGCTCTGCCGCTCTTATGGACGAGCCGCCACTGGTGTTTCGTGTAACAGAAACTTTCGAATAAATAGAAGGTCGAAATCAGTAGTTCGAGTTTGCTTCAGGGTATGAAATTTAAAAATAATAGGAATTCAATTATTAAATTAATAAAAGTAAATAGAGTTCGTTTTTTCTTTATAAAAATAATCCTACTATGTAATAATTATAACGACAATAAGAAAAAACTGAAATCCACGAAAAAGTAAATTATCTAAGCAATCTAATTTATTAAATCTGGAATGAAACTCTTTATAGAGTTTAATTATTTGATCCCTCAAGTAATTACACTCATGTCCATAAATTAAGGATAATTCAGAATCACACAGAAATTGAACTCTAAAATAAAAATTTCACCTGTAGAATTATCACACACATCTTGAAGAAGAATATGCAAATTACAGGAAACCACCAGATGGCGCGGATAGTACGTCACAATGACGAGAGTGTAAGAGAAGGGTATATAAGGAATGGTGGCAAAGAAGTAAAATTGTTCACAAGCGCTTTAAAAGCCTTTCAGTGCTATAACCGCATAGTTATGGCACAAAGGAAGCATTTGAATGATTTTTTACGTGGTAGAATTATCGGACGACTGGAATGTGGACGTACCCAGCTGGAAGTATCCGAGGAACTTGGAATCGCCCAGAGTGTCATCTCCAGACTTTGGAAACGATTCCAAGATGATGGTAATGTGAGTAGATGTTACAGCACAGGTCGCCCCCGAGTTACAACGCCGAATGAGGACCGGTATTTGGCAGTTACTGCCAAAAGAAACAGACGGAGCACAGCATCAGACCTGTCTCGTCAGCTCTCTTCAGCTACCGGTACGACAGTTTCAAGGCAGACCGTGTACAGACGCTTAGGGCACATTGGTCTATATGCTCGTAGGCCTGTCAGATGTGTTCCACTTACCGCAACTCACTGTCGCCTGCGATTAGCCTGGAGTAGAGAGCATGCATTGTGGACACCGCAACAGTGGTCTTGTGTGATGTTTTCCGACGAGTCCAGGTTTAGTTTGCAGTCTGATTCTCGCCGGACTTTCATATGGAGAGCGCCAGGTACCCGTTACCACCAAGAGAACACCATTGAACGACACCGTTACGGTGGTGCAGGATGGCTCGTTTGGGGAGGAATTATTCTTGGTTCCAGAACTGACCTGCATGTTCAGA
Source organism: Araneus ventricosus (assembly GCA_013235015.1). Taxonomy (NCBI): domain Eukaryota; kingdom Metazoa; phylum Arthropoda; class Arachnida; order Araneae; family Araneidae; genus Araneus; species Araneus ventricosus. The sequence goes on from BGPR01049203.1 coordinate 9,398, forward strand.
GTGTAACGATGACAGGTCACATCTATCGGGATGTCATTCTGGAACAACATGTACGTTTGTTTCGGGGCGCCATGGGTGCTGAATTTCTGTTTATGGATGACAACGCCCGTCCTCACCGTGCAAACATTGTAGACGAATGCCTTCAATCGGAGGATATCACCCGTATGGATTGGCCAGCATACTCACCGGACTTGAATCCAATAGAGCATGTGTGGGATATGCTTGGCCGACGAATTGCAGCCCGTCAACCCCCTCCCACCTGTCCACCGGAACTTCGGAGGGCATTGCTTGATGAGTGGTGTAATATTCCCCAAGATCAGATTGATAATTTGATATTCAGCATGCCTAGGCGTTGTAAGGCCTGTATTGCATCGTCCGGGAGACATACTCCGTATTAACCATAATACTAACCATGTTATACTGTTTTTTGTAAATAAGTTCTTTTCTGAAATTTGCTCCAAGGAGTAAAAATCGCAATTTTTATTAATTATGTCAAACATATAGCATCTGTTTTGCTCTTTACCTTTTGTTTAATAAATAGACTTTACAAATAAGTCAAATTTGTTTTGCTTCTGTCTCTTTCTTTGCCTGAACTTCATTATCCTTAATTTATGGACATGAGTGTATATTGTATAAAGAGCTGACTTGAGAGACTTGATCCCTCATTACCAAAAGCAGACTCTAATTGTTTCATTGGAAATAAAATCTGTACAATAACATGTCAACTTATATCTCAAGACTATTCTTGAAGGGTTAATTGTGTCCATAATAATCTTGTATAATATTTTCAAAGACAAAAATATCATCTACGTGATAATTTAACATTTCATAAGTATGTAAATAAATCGGAGAAATAATTACAAACATAAAAAACGCTTTAACCCCTGTCACAAAAGTTAAAATCTGCGGCAATCGAATGAGCAATACCATCAATTCTCTAGACTTAACCTAGGAATCGCTTCCTTCCAGTTTTTGTGGTTGTTTGAAAAAGATACTTGAAAAGTGTCATGAATATGTAAATAAAGCAAAGAAATATAATTATGAACATAAATATGCTTAAATCCCTGTCACAAAAGTTTATACCATGTCCATTCAACCGGTTCTTTTGCCGTAATGGCATCAGGCACAGGGGCGGCGTTCTGTCACAAAAGTTAAAAGCTGCGGCAATCGAATGAGCAATACCATCAATTCTCTAGTCTTAACCTAGGAATCGCTTCCTTCCAGCTTTTGTGGTTGTTTGAAAAAGATACTTGAAAAGTAATTTTTACAATTAATTGCATTGCCTTTCTTATAAACAGGAATAAATTTAGTTTGCTTCCAAACATCAGAATATGCATTTATTTTTTAAAGAAAGATTAAATATTAAAATCAGAAGAGGATAAATAAAAAGTTTTGGACGCCCTTTAAATAATAAAAGTAGGTATATTATCGATTCCAATAATTAAAGAAGATTTTATCTCCTTAATCGCCAAAACCAAATCTTCAGAAGTAATAATGTCAATTTTAACAAAATCACCGAAACACTGTCATTGACGCCGTCATTTCTGTCATTGTGCTAGGCTTAAACACAGGATTGAAACAATAAACATATATCATTTTATAACACATATTATTGTATAATATTTTATTTGACGGAGGAGTATTTTGTTAAAATATAATCAGAACTTTTTAGGTTCACTGACAGGGTATGAACAGCATTAGGTCTATGCACTGCTGAGGCATTTTATACAATGGCGGATTCTTTACATTGCCGATAACATATAAATAACGTTACCAATCGTCCTCCTTTAGGAAGGACAGTCCTTCTTTTGTGAGTTGTGTCCTCCCTCGTAAAGTGTCCTTCTTTTCGATATTTGAAGATTAATCCGTAAATCTCCATATTCGCCGTTGTATTCCTAATATATTGTTAGAAGATGATACATGGACAAAATATATTCATTCAATGGAAAAGTACTCATTTAAATAATAAAT
>BGPR01049204.1:0-11368 GCA_013235015.1 Araneus ventricosus
TATTGCGATGCTTCGTTTCAGGTAAGTGCTGTTTATTTTTCTTTTCTTTTTTACATTGTGATACATTTGAAATTTCGTTTATTTTTATTTAAAAAACAAAATGGTTGTTACACGTTTCACATGAAAAATAATTTAAAAACAAAGCTAAACCATATAATTTAAAGAAACATCCATAATAATACACAGGAGTGCTAATTCTACTTCTCATTTTACAGCTCTATTATTCGAATATCGAAAGAATTTTAAATATTTGAGAAAAAATTATTTCTGAAGTGATGAAGGAAATGAAAAAGCTACGATATTTCTTATTCTGCTTTTATCGTTTTCACTTGACGGTATTTTTTAATGAATTACTCTCAAAACGATTGTGTATTCATTTTACTTCATTCATGAACTGAGGTAAAAATGTTTTTAATGTGCGCATTATTTTTTCATGTTTGAATAGCTTTTCACAGGAAAACTGAGTTCTGCTGAATTGCAATTGCTTTTACCATTTTCGGTTTCATGTTTTTTGAAGCTGGGTTGTGAGATTCCTATAATTAGGAATCGCTGAAATTTTAATATGTGTTTTTAAATATTTAATTCTCATTTACAATTTCAATTCAGTAAAGTGTTAAAAAAGACCATTTTTATTATGTTCTTGATCATTTTTTCTAATTCAAACTTCATTGGTAAAAAGTGTATACTAGCTATTAATTATTTCACGAATGATTCTATAGTATTAAATCAATAGTACTAAGAAAGAGTAAAAATTTTTGTAAAATTCTTATCATCTGCAAAAAACTGAAGGAACACTGAGCAATATTTATAGAAGAACAAATTTATTTGTTCTACATTTGTGGTCCGTTGCATAGTAGGATTCAAGGATGAAAAGTGTGTCTCCGGCGTATGCTCCAGAACTGAGTTCATAGCTTGTGCCGGGTTCGAAAATTATTAGAACAAGAGTATCGTGTTGCATAGTAATTAATATTGGAATTTTGTATTTTAAATATTGGAAAAATGAGGATTAAAATTTTTCGTGTCGTAGAAAACGCATTACGTTTTATGGAATTTCGATCTGGTATAATTTTTTAAAAACTTAATGAGACTATATACAGCAAAGGTTTGCACTTAAAAATTGAATGTGTTATCCAGTAAGCGAATTTTCTGCAAAGAAAATGGTTTACTACCAACAACTACTTTTAGCTTTGTTAAAAAAAATAGTATTTGGAAATTTTATAAATTTTTTTAAGTACCGATATTCTCAGTTTCTTTGTTTTTCAATCCCTTGTTTAAATCTACTAACTCCTATCCAGTTCTTTGGAGTTCATTAGTTATCCGAGAAGCTAAGTAATATTTTTTTCTATAATTTATTTTATTTGTTTGCATAAAAACTGAATTCTAAAATAAAGAAAAAGGAATAAAATTGAGGAAAAAGAGAGTTTTTATGCTTTCACCTATTGTTAATATAAGTGAAATGTTTTATTTACAAATTAAAAAGACTCGCAAATGAACTAATAAAATTTTTTGTGTTATTTTCTGGGGACCGCCGTGGGAGAGATATAAAATGCGACTCCTGATTTTTATGATCGGAAACTTTCCTAAACGCACAACATGTATTATTTTCACCATGGGAATTTTATACAACACGTAATTTTGAGTACAACTGGGTAAAACAAAGAATTCACTAAAGCAGAAAATACATTTCTAAAGTTAAAAGCATTTCATGCGCCACATCCTAAGTTTAAATAATTAGATTTGAAAAAACTGCGTTTCTGTGAATTGGGCCTATATACACAAAACCAGAAATCTGAGTTTTTTCCTGCAAAAGTCAATTTCTTCCTCTTCTTGTGGTGCAAAAGTCAATTTTGGCTATGCTGTGCCACACTCACTTTAAAAGTTACGATGGTCACTAAAATGTTTACACTGAAATATCGAAAGAGTTCGTGTTTTTCTGTGCTCTGTAAGCTCTGTCATCAACACAGCCATTCAAATGTTTTTTCATTTGTATTTCCTATCTATTGCAAAAAGCCAATGTGTATTTTTTTCTGTGTGATCCTTAATAAAAGGTGACGTTTTCGTACCCATTCAGCCGTTCAGTAAGTAGCCTTAATGGTTACAGTCAGTATGACGCGGTGTTCTATACTTCGAGTTTATTGCTTTGTACGCTTTCATGCTTCTAGCGCTGGTTTTTTTCTTAGATAAATAAAGCTAAATGTAATTATAAAATACTAAACTTTTAAGGAAACTGGAAAGGTTGACACGAGAAGTTTTGGAAAGTAAATCACACATCTAGAGGTAGGCTATTCCTACAAGTAATGTTTCTACTTTCAAGTAGAACCAAAGAACCAAAATATTCATTTAAAACTATTTTAAAATTACAGATGCGTTGAATTATCGCCTAATAGCCTATGTAATGGTACAAGCAATGCATTACAACAACATGATGTGGAAGAAATCTTAAATTTTCAGCATTAAAATCACATGATATGGATTTCCATAAAAAGATATGCATTGAAAGATTTTTTTCTCTGGAAATTTAATTATGTAAATATGTATTTTTAACAAGTTATAGGAATTTATGTTTAAGAAAATGAATGTGAATAAAACAATATTCTAATCTGAAATTTTATAATTTGAAGCAAGTAATGCATATTCAAAAATATTTTCCCTTTCATGCATTATGCTCTTCAAATATGTTAACGTTGCATGCATTTTCTTTTGATTATTTGCTTTTAATGTACATTTCTCCATTGTCCTTTATTTGGGAATTTCGGGCTATGAGAAGCTATGTTTGGCGTAATGCTAGCTTCTTACAGAAAAATTTCCCAAATATTAATTTGAATCCATTTCGAATAGTTCTTAGCCCTTGAAGAAGTGGACTAGAATGGATTTCTTGTTTTGTTTTTAGTGTATTAGTTTATTTTTTCTTTCTTTATTTATTTTTGGCTATCTCTGTATGATCTTTATTTCTATTATTCTCTATTTTTTTGTTTTGCTGCTGCAGTTGCCCGCTACTTAAACATTATCTTCATTTTATCTTCCCCCCCCCCTTAAATTTTACTCTTTAAATTTTATTGTGTATAAATAAAAATATTTTTTTGTTCTATTTTAAAGTTTAAATTATGATTCCTTTTTAAATTTATTCTATTTTTTTCTTGTTGATTGTTTTTAAGCTTAACGTTGCATGTTAATTCTTAAGATTTTGTAATTCGATACTCTTGCTCTCTTTCTTTTGTTTTTCTAATCTCGCTTTACGGAAGTCACAGCGTAGCTACAAGTGGATGGATTTTTATATTCATTACTTTATCTTATTTTCTTCGTAAACTCCTACCGTTTTTGAAGTGCATGATCTCATCTTTTCATGCGTTGGAGAGCAGAGATTGTTATTCTTTAAGAATTATCAAACCTTCCCAGTTTATTGATGCGACACTTTTCGAGCTCAAATAGAGAAGATGAAATAGAATCATTCAAATATAGTTATTTAGAATTTTTAGATTAATTTCAGAAATCAAAATCAATTAACTATTTTAGGTTACTTATAAAAATTGAAGCATTTGCAAATATAGATAATACCTATTTTCGAAGTCACTCCTAAGGTTTTATATTCTGCTTTTTTTTATCTTTCGGTATCCCATGATACATAAAAAATGAAGTACAGTCGGACCTCTATTTAACGAAGTCGCTAAATCCCGAAAAAAAGTTCGTTATATGGAAAATTCGTTAAATAGAGATTCACCTTTTAAAATACTTTAAACTACACAAAACAGATTTTAAATCCATAAACACTAAATATTATTAAAAAAAGTAATTAATCACACATCTTTATTTTGTAAATTAATATCTGTTTGTTTTATATATTTTACCCATCAAAAAGAAATCCGCAAGGAAAACAAGAATAAAACAAAACATTGTCCGGGAATACACTGTATTTTCAATTTTAAAAAATAATTTTATATTAAAATTAATGAATTTTAGCATTTCATCATACGAAAGGTTTGTTGATTTCTGCATCATGATAATTTCCATCTTCATCCTCTTCGTCTTCATCGCAATTCATTGCTGTATTGTTTTTATTTTTCACACTGTCCACTTCAAAACTGCCTCATCCACATGTTCATAGACACATGCTTTTAAACGTTTTGAACAAGAATTCGATGAATCATAATTTTGTATCTCATCACGATTTTTTTATTATGGTTGATAAGCTGTTTGGAGGAATACCAAATTTTAAAGCAATATCCTTTTTTTCACGCCTTTATCCACCTCATGAAGAATTAAATTTTTTTCTTTGATGCTCAAGCACTTTCGCTTTGACATTTTCCAGCTTCAAGGTCATTGATTACTATAAAATGTGTTAAAAGAAAAAAAAAGTTTGAAATGTTTAGAAATATTTTGAGGAATAGGGAGAAAAAAAAACATTGGATCACAAGAAAAAGTTCGTTAAATAGAGAATGAACTTCGCTATTTGGAGGTTATTTTACTAAGAAATTCGTAATATGTTCTTGGTTCCAAGAAAAAGTTCGCAAAATAGAGAAATTCGTAAAATAGAAGTTCTTTAAATAGAGGTCCGACTGTAATTTCAATTATAATTGGAAAAAACTTGAATCTAAAATTCCTGATTATTCTTGTTTATTTAAAAATATTATTTAATAAAGGATTCATTCCATGACTTATGGTTGTCATTTTATGTCTATATAAATATTAAAAGAGCTATTCAAGCATTAACATTTAAATTACGGGTGGGTGAAATAACAAAACATACTTTTATAACAGATTCTTATGGAATATTAAGGAAAGTCTTCCTCCCATTTCAAAGCATTAGAAGATAAGATCCGTAGTCCGTTACCATCCAGCGTGGAGCTACCTGTTCTTGTCTTTCGCCATTAGCAACCATCACATATCTTTTTCTTATCACTAGTGCGGCTATGTAACAGTTGATGGCAATGGAATGGAACTCTGTGACATATGGACTAACAAAAAAGATACAAAACAGGAAAATAGAACTATCTACTGCGAGATTAAATGACCAGCAAACCATTTCCGCAGTGGGATTGAAATCCTAATCGTTTAGCGGTTCAGCATTTGCATCATCCTGTAACCAAAGAAAAAAATTCTTCTGGTACAGTATCTTTGTCGCCTTTAAGGAAAACTAGCTGCATGGCCCGGCGTTGCACGCGCTAAATCGAATAATACCTGAGGTTTAATAATACGTTTGTTTACCTTCGAATTTTAATAGGATACTAGCTGCATGACCCGGCGTTGCACGGGCAATCTTGAATAATGGGATATTCCCGGGCGGAGAGAAGTGAGATCACGTGAGGCCTTCGGATCCATATTTTTTCACATGCCCGGCTCCGTTTTTTTCAACAAATATTGTCACTTACTTTCTCCAAGAAATGTAAATGTTCCTTCAAATCTAGTCTTTTTATTACTAATTTTCATATGCCCGCCTCCGATTTATTTTTTTTTTACATATATTGTCGCTAACCTGAACGTTACGTTCCCCCCAAAACTTATTCTCTTTTCTTTGTTCTTCTGTTTCTTCGGCTCTTCTGTATGGCCCGGCGTTGCACGGGCTGAATCGAATAATACCTGAGGTCACGTGACACATGCCTAATGTGTGTTATAATATTGTTGAAGTGTGTTGTATTAGTGTTTTCACCTCCTGCTTCATCTGGGTGTAGATGAGAGGTCCTGTGATAAATTTCGCCATGAATTCTGAAGCAATACGCTCTCTTATAACTAATCTATATCTTTCGGCACATAACTTTACAGAAACAAAACACCCCTTTTAATTTCGTTAAAATGATTTTGTTGGACGTTATATCACGGGATAAAAAAAAAGAATTTATACACTTTCAACAATAAATTTTTTTATTTCTGTCAGCGTCACTTTTTTATTGTTGCTGTAACAATGTTCCTTAAAGTAAACGACTTCAACAATAAAATAAATTTTGAATTGCGCTGTAACAATGAAAAGTATTGTTTTAAAGTATCCGAAACAATGAAAAGTATTGTTGTAAATTAGTTTTTAATTAATATCTTTTTCACTAATTAAAATTTCGATATTTAAATGGCTGAAATGGATTCCTTGAATTATTCCCCATCTTTTGGTACTTTCCGCGCGCTTCTCCGTTCGGCGGTTCTTGAGAAGATAGAAGGACATACATACATACATACGTTTGTTTACCTTCGAATTTTAATAGGATAGATGGAATTCATATTGAGTTAGAAATCAATCTTATATGAGACTGGATACAAATTCTGTGACTTTTCAAACTAGTTTCTATTGGACAAATGTTTACGCGAATTTATTTTTTTATGCGAGAACGGTACCAAAGGATCTTAGAACATAATTTCAAAGTAACCAGTGCTATTATTATTTATGTAGTTTGTTGCCATTTTGCAAATACTGCTTCCGTTTGAAATCAGTAGAATACATTTCTCGTTTGAAATTCCATTGAATGAAACTGAAATTAATGTTATAATATTACATAGGCGTAAACTATAAAGTTCATTTTGCTTTTAATATATTATTAAGTAAAAAAAATTTTCCCTACAAAATTGTGATATAATTTTGCAAATGAAAAATTATTCATATTCAATTCTTATGTCATTTATTTCCACAATTTTTATAGTAATTGCATTTTAAAATGTAATTATTATAAAAATCATGCATCATAATGCAAGATAAATATTTTATGTATGGTTTCTCTATTAATATTAAATTTCAATTTTGTTGTCATAATTTTCATGTTATGTAATTTATACGCTTTCAAACTCATGAATATTTTTTCTGCTTGCCGAACTAATTTTTATCAGTCTGCCCCGAAGATTTTCAGTGAAACTGATTAAAGAAACCCTTCAGTCAGATATTAATAAAGTTTGGTAAAAAAAAGTAAAAATAATCTTAATAAATAATAAAGTAAAGTAATCTTTAACTTATTAACATAAAAGCTTGAAGTGTTGAGATGAATACAAACTAAATATCTATTTAATAGAATTATAAACCAGTATCGTCTCATACAATTTATATTTGGAAAATAAACTTTACGTTTCTAACATACAATTTATGTTTATAATTATGTATATTATTATTCAATATTGCCCAAGTAAAACATTTTTCCCTACCCTATTGTGATATAATTTTGAGTCGGTACTTGGATGAAAGAAAAAAGAACGGACATAATCATCTTATTTAGACGAAAGTTTTGCCTGTTCATAAAACAACTGAAAGCTAGATTCAGGGTAATTATTTCCTTTTAATCTGCTGTTGAATGAACAATGGTATGGATGCGTTTTTCTTGTTAATGCTGAGATATTTATGTTGTAAAAAAATAACTGCATATTTTTTTAGTTGCCTGCCATTAATGAAAACTCATTCAGTAAATTGGCAAATCTTGCTTTACCCTAAAGGATAATTTTCGAAATCCACTTATTCAATCAACAAAAAATAATTTTTGATCAAAACTCGTACGCCCCATTAATTAATTTATGAATTAACAGAATTAAGTAATGTCAGAAATACAGTTAATTTAGAAAATTATCCTTTTGTTAAAATGAGCTAGGTAAAATAACCCAATGCTCAAAAATTAACTGGAAAAAATTACTTGCCAAAACACTATTTATTTGAGAAGCCGATTGAACGCTTTGTATTGATATTTGCATATCGGCTGCGTTGCCTAGGAGATTGGAAAGTCACAATATTCTGTTTATAATTCTTAAATGTGTATTGAGTGTCCCATACACTTTAAATAACTAACTAGGGATGCAACGAATATTCTGCAACTATTCGGTATTCGGCCCTTTTGCCGAAAATTCGGCAGGCCGAATACTAAGCAGATATTCGGCTGAATAATATTCAGGGTAATAATTTTTTTAAATGTGCTTTTATATACACATTTAACAATTTACCCAATTTTAAGCTGCGTAGGCGTATTTAATAAACTTACATATAATTTATCATTAAGAGCCTGAAATTATTATACAAGAACAATATTTTTTCAGCATTTTCAGAAGGAAGTCTGTTTTGTTTTGTTTGGTTTCATACACGTATAATAACAACTAGGGATGTAGTGAATATTAAGTATTAGACCTATTCGACTCTTTCCTGAATATTTGGTCTAGTCGAAAGCTAAACAGATATTCGGCAGAATAAATTCAGCATAAAATATTTTTTTTAAAAATGTTGTTTTCAATATATTTAATGAAGAATATTGCAGAATTACTTTCTGGTACATTTATTATAAAAATAAAACTAATATTTATCCAAATTTAAGTTGCATAGTGCATAAATGTATTTAATGATGTTGCATATTATTTATAGAAGACTGACTGTTTCATATGGTTTCATATAAATTACCAGCTTCAGAAAATAAACGGTCACTATATAATGCTTGCAGGTGCTGAAAAATATTTCCTTGCTAAATTTGCAAACCTTGGAAATTCGCCCCCACCACCACCACAACTTAAGTGGACACTCCGTCCTACCTATTAGAAGTTCTTTATCAAAATAGGAATTTACTTCTAGGTGTTTTACTTTATTCAATCAATTTTCTTCTGCGGTTGCCATTGTCAATGTTCCGCAATGATAACTCTTTTACTTCCTTGAAGCAACTCTAAAATGAAGAGTTTCTCATTTTTTATTATTGGAATTAAGGTATTTAAAATATTACAAATATACATAAAGGTATTAACATTTTTTTAAATATAGAAATAATAGAAACTCAATTTTTTAATCTTAATTTTTTTCATTTAAAATTTGAAAAATATTTTATTCACAATCAAAAGTGAAATGTTTTTAAAAATTTAGTATTTGGACTGAAATTTCGCCGAATATTCGGTTATTCGGCCAAATCACTATTCGTTACATCCCTATAACTAACGCATGAAGAATTGATAACATGCATCTAGATTTCATTATTCAAATTAATCGAGTGTAGAATCTACTCCGTTAGCGGGTATGGTCGAAATGCTGGTTGTTATTGTGCACGAATTGCTGATAAAGCCGACCGACTGAACAGTAACGGAACTATATCATTTGCCGTAGCTGCAATATTTGCCATCCGGGGAGAGCTTGCAACATGTCGCCCTCCCTTTACAAGATGCATAGGGTACATAAACCTCAAAAAAAATCCAGGGGAAAGAAAACCCATTTAATTTGTAACATATTTCGCCGTTTTGAGCCCTCTATCTCTGCAGGCGGGTCACGAAATCGCGCGTCCACCCCCAGTTTTTCCTTCACTTATCAGCGATTTACCGACAGAAGGCGAAACATACGAATTAATTACATTAGTTATTTTTTTTTATGTACACAATGACTGATTGAGTTACTTCCACTTCTCCTCTTAGTTATAACATTGTTTTCCTGCATGTCTGATTTTGTCGCGCCTTTCGAAGTCCGCCCGGGGCGAATCGCCCCTTTAGCTACGCCACTGATCATTTATTTGGTCTTTCGGCATATTCTTATTCAAAAGCTGCTCTCAACTTGCAGATTGTAATTTATTTTAAAATATAGGGTGTGCACAAATGAAGTGACACATTTCAAAAATTGATTTTAAAAAACTAAAAATGTTGGAATTACGAATTTTTTTAAAAAATGAGAGCGTATCTCAAAAAGTTTTTCAGATCGGTAACACGGCATTTCGATGGTCTAGGGAAGTGGTCGGCAAATCGCGGCTCTTTAGCCACTTGAATGCGGCTCCGCCACGAATCTATTTCCACTACGTACGATTATTATAATATCTGGTTTTATTTAAAGTTAGTAATTAGTTTAAACTGACTCCTAAAAACATGGTTATTGGAAAGAATTTGGCTCTCAAAAGAAATCTTAATCGTTGTACTGCTGATCTTTCGCTCTTTTGACTAATCAGTTTGCCGACCATTGTCTAGCGGATCGTAAATTACTTGAAATCAAAAATTTGTTTAGAGCCATTATCTGAAAAATATTGAATCTGGAAGAAAAATAAAAGCACGTATTTGTAGTGAATTTTACGCTTTTTAATTTGTTAATTCACATGTAGTGTGAAAGCTGAAAAGTGTTTGTGGATATTCAAGAAAAACTAAAAAAAGAAACCAGAAAACACGCATCGGATTCTGCTGATCGGTTACCCTTGCGTACGGAATTTTCTCGTTGTAACAAATTTAGAACGGCGTAACGCTGTGTTGCCTATCTGAAAAAAACTTTTTGAGATGCGCTCTTATTTTTAAAAAAAAACAAAGAAAAAAACATTTTTCGACAAACAGACAAAACATGTTGGAACAAACAGTTCCAACATTTTTCTTTTTTTATTATTAATTTTTGAAGTGTGTCACTTCATTTGTATACACCCTGTATAAACATTATATTTCAGACACCTTCAGAAAAAGAAATTCATCATGAGTGAGATCCGTTGTGTCTTTGGGAGAGGGGTGTGTGTGGAGGGACAGCTCAATGCTCTCTCTTTGCTCTAGATTCACCATAATTTACTCATAGTCCTACAATTTACTCGCGACTGAAATTAATGAATAGATGAATTAGGTGGTTTTTAATGTATTATTTAATTATCATTAAGAAACTTTGATATGCTTTATAATTAGTTATTCAAAGTGTTTATACTTTGTGACGCCATGCTGAGAGTTATAAGTACACTAGATCTTGATTATCCTGCTTGCCATTCTCCAATCTCCGTACTATCCGGCCAAGATAAAATAAAAAGCTTTTTTATCTTTATAATAAAGAGTTAGATAATTCTTTATAATTAAGTTAGACATTACAAAATTTATCTTAAAATGTATACAACATTTTTAATCTTAGACTACCTTTGACTCTAAAAAATTATCAAAACGTACAATAACAAGCATTTGTACATTGATCTGTGCTAAGAGGCCAGAAAACTTGATTGAGAGCGGGTTTTGGTATAAAAAGGGTGGTTTTAATTAGGGGTATTGTGTAGCCAGGACGAACAGGAACGGTGTTCCGGTACTGTTTTTTTAAAGAAAAATAAATAAGACACAGTTGTGAAAACGTCCTTGAAATAGCTCAACTCACCCAGGAGCGTTCCTTTACCGCTTTAACTCTTTGAACCCGGCTAGAGTGAGGATTCAAGTGTCTCAAAAACTGGAGTAAATTTTCATTCATGAAGTCAGAATGAAATCCTCCTTTTCTCTACAGAAATTCCTGGAGGACGACACCCTCGGTTGTGCGATAATTTGTCAACAAAGAAAGGAACTAATTTTCTCCCGTAAAATTCACACAGGCGCTTGAAACCGCCTGCTTCCGGCCTATGTCGAATGAGGTGGTTTGAGGCGGGATAGGGCTCAGAGGGTTAAGAGCGTTCCGATGCTGCTTATTTTGCGACTAAACCACTGGTTTCAATGGTTTGAGTGGGATAAAAAATGAGCATTT
>BGPR01049205.1:0-11367 GCA_013235015.1 Araneus ventricosus
TATTTTAATCTTGTTTTCCTCTGATTCATCTCTTTTTGAAGTCATTAGATTAGTTGCATAAACCCATGAAATTAATTAAATTCATATAAAAATCTATGGCAAATTAGTGATCCCTTTACGAAAATCTTTGAGCGGATTATTTGTCGAACGGAACATCTTGTTCAAACTGTGTTCGTTAACCTATCATTTAATATTTACTAAATAATCTTTGTCGGAGTGTATTTTAATCTTGTTTTCCTCTGATTCATCCCTTTTTGAAGTCATTAGATTACTTGCAGAAACGCATGTGTTAGTGACATTACATAACCTGTCACAATACACGATGATAAAGTTATGTTTAAACCACTATTAAAGATGCATTCCTTAAAGCTGAAGCTTACGTTGGAACGGCCGATTTCGGAGGGAATGTAGAAAGGAATAAAATAAGTTTTTGTCGCAGGTTATTTATAAGACAAATAAGTACGAGATTACCAAAAGATAGAATTGGAATCACGAAATTATTTATATGGCTTTCATGATTTGCGAATTTCATTCCCATAGAATAAAATGCTTTTATTCCTCTAATTCGATGTATCACAATTATTGTATGAAATACTGGCTTTGTGAGCTGATTAAAACTGGCTGCGTATCTTTTAAAATTTATTCTTCATTACGTGATGAAACTGAAAAAAAATTAACGTGAAGAAAATTGAAATCCATGCAAAAGAAGTTCTGAAAATATTTTTTTAAAAACTAAAGAAATTGAGTTATTTAAGACTTTTAAACACCAAAAATATTTTAAGTGGGATTTAAAAAGTCTATCAGTAATTGCGTGTGTATACTCTCAAATAAAGCGTAGTAAAAATCCTTTCTGAAGTTCAAAATTTTATTAAATTATTATTTTTAAAATGGAAAAATGGTAATTAATAAATGGTATTGATTAAAAAAATGATATGAAATGGTAAATGAAAAAATTGTAGTGGTGAAAAAGTTTTATTAAAAAACTAGACGCCTTCGCCGACCAGCTTGCTCGCCAGGAATACTAGTTCTGTTTAATTTCAATTGAATCTTTTATGCGTAATTTGGTATTCATGGTTTCCTAAACAAAGTTATTTAGACTTCCTAATTTACTTAATATCTTAGAGGACTTTATTTCGATAAAATTCGTTACACTATAGAATGTGAAGAAAGAAGAAGAATCTTTATTCTTTATCTTTCAACATGGAAAAGAAACACGCTATTAAATATTTGCATAAACAATAAAAACGGTTTGAATTTCATTGCAGCAATGAAAAGTATTGTAAATTATACATAATAATATTGTACATAACATGTGTGTGTAAAATAATCTCATTTAACTTAACTTTAAATTCTAATATTATATATTTTAAAATTTTAGTACAATGCTAATGTATTCCAAAGTCACTTTTCTTAAACTCCAGCTTCGTTTTATTTCCCGCGCTGGAGGTATATTAAATCACGCATTTTGACATAGTTATTATTAAAAGAATACTTAAATCGCTTCCACGCGTCCACAGAAAATCATGTCCCGGCGACTTGTTGGCGCCAGACTTTTCCCTAAAACACCTCCGAAATCTGCTAAAAATAGCTAATATTCCCTTCATTTTATCACGTGTCTATATGTTAATCCCCTATCTGAGAGAACGCAGGGATTTTTCGTCCTCTTTTGGCTTGTAAACCTCGTATAAGATGGACGTATATCAGCCACTCTCCAATATATTGATAAATAAATGAAAAATAGCTCTTTACTCGGCCTTTTCATTACTTTAGTGACTACATCAGACGAAATTATTTTCTGATTTTTTTACAACTTTAGTAACAGGGATGGTTTGTACATCAAAATTGATTTAACCTGGCTAATGCTCTTCCAAAGCAGAGCTACTAATTTTATTGTTGAAAACTCCAAATTTTTGACTTTCACTTTTTCATTAGTTGTAGGAGTTATATAGTTCATAGAATTGTTCTGCATGTGCTCTTTGCACTTTTGTTTACAGGATCATAATTTAAATTTTGTTTGGTTAATAAATTTTTAGTTTTTGAGTTGCATTTTAAATACTGATAAGGTGCAAAAATTACTTTTGTGCTATAATATATTCTAAAGTTATCTGCAAAAAACGCAAAACTTTTGCTTAATTTTTAAAATTTTTTTAAAACTAAAATTCTAATTTCGAAAAATCACTCTGTGGTACACATTCCTACCCTCCAAAGTATATTTATGCCATCGTCTGGGCATCGCACGCACATAGAAATATTTAGGAATGTACCTGGCACAGCATACTGTTTGCTGTTTCCGGTTCCACAACACGCAGGGTGTCGTTTTCCAAATAGTAGTAGACCTTCACGTAGCGTATCCTGTCCGTCTCGGAGGGCCAATCATCGATTGTTTCTTTGATGATGCCGTCGAAGCACAGCACCTGAAATGAAGTGGATCGTGAGTTCTCGCCGTTGATCGGCTATAATCAAAAACAATTAAGGTCATCAGTTTACTTTCGTCCTGCCTGGTCTACCAGTATAGGCTCTAAAGTAATCCTGAATATCATTCCACTGTATTTTAGAGTAATTTAAATTTAAATTAAAAGGAAAATAAATTAAAAGAAACAAAAAGTAAACAATAATAATAATAATTAAAAATAATGAAAACAATAAACGTTTTTGCGCGCAAACGCAACAGCAAAAAGTAATTGCTTCAACAGAATTTTTTTAAAAATAACACAACAAAAACTATAAAATAAGAACCAAAGATTCTCTAATACTTAGAACACTTTGATTAGAAATTATTCAAAATGGAAAGGAACTAAAATGGCGCACTCATCAGAAACCACACGCCATTTTTAGTTCAAAAAGAACAAAATTTTCTGTAGAAAGGAATGACAAAAAGTCAAAATTTATTCCTTCTTGTGGTCTGAATTTTGTCCGGCCACCAAATAAAGAACATAAATCCAAAAAATTACCAAATCCGTAATCCCAAAAAAATCACCTTCTTTCAAAAGCAAGCCAAGCAGAAATTCTTAGATTCGGCTGCACGTGCGCCTTTCTATTTAATGCAAAATATGTTTTTATTTTAATTTATTTAAATTTAATTAATTAATTTTGCTAAATTTTATGAATTCTAACTAATTAGAGTAGTTGATAAACAGAGTGTTTCAAAACATTTGATGCAAACTTGAACGAGTGACTGATACACCAAGATAAGGGGGAGCCAAGTAGCCAAACAAGATGGGTAATGAAGTCACAAAGGCAAGGGAGGTGCTAATGTAAGCATCGAAGTATAGCGTTCACAGTTAAAGAGTAACCGCTTAAAGTTTAATTTAAATTTCACTTCAAGCAAAAAATAGTTTTGAACCATTTGCGATTGTCAGTTGCGACTGCATTATCTCCTGTTTCATTTTTGAACCCTTTGACACTGTGACACGTGATGACATTATCATCTTTAT
This sequence comes from Araneus ventricosus, assembly GCA_013235015.1. NCBI lineage: Eukaryota > Metazoa > Arthropoda > Arachnida > Araneae > Araneidae > Araneus > Araneus ventricosus. Next base: position 3,435 of record BGPR01049205.1, read on the forward strand.
TTAACGGAGTATTTGAATACACTCGCGATGCCTGCGGCCTCTGAATTGAAAAACCAGACAATTTTTTTTTAAAAAATTTAGAAAAGAAACCCTATGCCTTTCCCGCAGGACAGGAAACCTACCAGTTTCTCAAGTACATTGAAGATATGGAAACTACGATTTTTTGATTTCAGAAATAAGGTAAATAAATTGTGCACGCGATGCCTGCGGTATTTGAAATGGGTAGAGGAAACAAGGGACACTTGACCCCACGTGATTTTCTTAGATTGTGAGATTATTGATAATTTGTGTGTGCCATTTTTATTTGACCTTTGGTCATATGGTCTATTGGAGGGGATTTCCATTCCAATCAGAAAAGCCATCATAATGGTATGTAGGTAAATATGTTTTGGGGTTCAAAAGTAAATTTTCCATTTTTCATTTCTCATGGACTGGAAATTTATTATTGAAGATATGATAAATTAGAATATTGCTGAGTTTTAAGCATACTTCTAGCTATAATTTGATATACGTTGTTATTCAGAATCTAAATTCTAAGTGGTTTAATTTTTAGATTATTTAGAAAAAGTCAATTTAGATACCTGACTCTATCCAGTTAAGGATACTTGGCCCTAGCCAGTTAAGGATACTTGACCCTAGCCAGTTAAGGATACCTGACTCTAGCCAGTTACGGATACTTGACACTAGCCAGTTAAGGATACTTGATCCTAGCCAGTTAAGGATACTTGATCCTACCAAAAAGTTACTGCAGCTTCGATGTCGTAGCCGACCGAAGGAAATTATATGGTTAGGATGAATTTTATAGTGCGGTGAAATTTATCGCCAATATACAACTCAAATTTAGAGGATAGTTACTTAAAAATATCTTAAGTAATTATTTAATAAATAAAATTTATTTTCAATGTGATAATTTCAAATAATTATTTTTTTAAGACTTTAAAAAATAATTGAAATTTATTTTTTCCATTTTTTTTCTCGCTTGTGAAAAAAACCCGGTATTTATTTATTTATTATTATAATAAAAATCTCTTGCTCGAACTACTTGTCATCGTTTAGTTCTTTTTTTAATTTTTCGCTAATTTGGTTGAGTTCGTCTGTTCGTTGGTTTGAATTTGCTCGTGGAATATATTTTTCTTCTTTTTCTTTTGTTTGCATTATAATATTAGGACCGAGTGAGTCTATTTAGCTTCTCCAATTTCTTGATTTGTACAACATTTTTTAATCGTTTAAGGATCGAATTATTTTGAAACTTACGGTATTTTGACCGAGTTAGCGCGGGGTATGTCCTTAACCGGTTAAATCCTTGCTTTTCATTTAGATGCTATTGTATTTTATTCTAATTTTCCTCAAACCGGCAATTCTTCAATGCGCTAGTGATGTTGCTAGGGTCCCAGTTCCATTTCTATAATTTTTATCATTTAATTCATTCACTATTTTATTTGTTTACTTAATTTCGAACTAATTTAATTTAATTTTATAACTACATTTAATTTAATGAGTAGACTAAGTTAATTTATTAACTAGATTTCATTAATCACAGTTGCGTTTATTAATGTCATATTATTTTTTTAATATTAATTTCATTAATATTTTTTGATAATTAAGACTCTTTTAAATCAGAACTTTTAACATAATATCGGAATTTCGCACGCATCCAAATCATTGAAACAATTTAAGTACTCTTTGCATGCTGGGTCAAGTATCTTTAAGATTAGGGATACTTGACCCTATGATTTTATGAAATATATTTGTTATGTGATGATTAAATGACGTATCAGTTTAGCATAAGTACATTTGTCATTCTTAAATGTATATCTTTTTATTATAATTTTAATCAAAATTTTCGAGAAATATAAGAAGAATTAAAACTAGGGTCAAGTATCCCTATCAGTCAGAACATTTTAACATAATCCTTTCGCGACTTACGGGATACATTCTTCCCGAAAGAATATTGTTACGAATATGGAAAGTCTCTTCCCAGCAATATTAGTCTTATGGTTGGGAAGAGAGTTTTACAGGGGCAAGTATGGATTGACGAGCAGCGGTTGTTCCGGGATCCCTGACCTTGGCGACCATCTTGGCGACTTGGCGAAAAATTTGGCGACCTTGGCGACAAATATATGATTCCAGAAAATGCAGTCCTTTTCTCGATATTTCTATTAGGGAAGGCCTGTAGGAGAGATTATATAAGGACAGCGCCTGGATCAGAGGGAGTAGCGTTGATCCATTGGGAACGACTTTAGAGTTTCGTCCGCAATCCGATTTGTAAGCTGGTGAGCTGATCGCTATTGAAAGTGCAGTTATTGTCGTTACTAGTCATTTGCTGACTGTTTGTGTTCTTAAATATAAAAGTGCTGAATTGTTATTACCTGTGAATTGTTGTCTGTTTACATTGGTAATATGTGCGAGAACTATTGTTTCCTGCACCTGTGCTACGTGTTTTCCTGCATATTTGTAAATAAACCTTCGTTCTCCATTATCCTGCGTGTTGGACTGTTTACACCATACACCCACAGTAAGACTTTTGTAACAATATTAAAAAATACTTTTGGGGGTACTTTCCGTTAGCTGGGCGCAAGCGAAAAATCGCCAAATAATGTATAATTCCGCCAAATTTCTTATAACCATTCTCTTGGCGATTTGGCTTGCGTTTGGTTCATAATTGGCGACATTGGGAAATACTTACTGTAGCCAAGGGAGCAATTTTATCCCAAAAAGGGTACTTTTCCGTTAGCCGGGCGCAAATGTCGCCAATTGTGAACCAAACGCGAGCCAAGTCGCCAAGAGAATGGTTGTAAGAAATTTGGCGGAATTATACATTATTTGGCGATTTTCCGCTTGCGCCCGGCTAACGGAAAAGTACCTAAAAATGTCAGTATTATTTTGAAAAGACCATATAAAATATCGTTTTTAAGCGCATCCATACACATTAAATAAACTGGCGCACATTTGCGTCGCCTATCTCTACTGTTGCGGTGAATGCATCAGTAAGAAGGACGCAGAATTATGTGATTTGTCCTCGGGCGTAGAAATGTATAAATGCGGTCATGGATGCGAAATGTCAAGTGATATTTTGTAACTTCTGCCATTGTTTTGAAAGGACTTTTCTTACCTTCGAATCCATTTTCGCCCAATGAGGCGTGAACGCTTCGATGTCCGGCCTCTTGGGTCCATACGTCAGCTCGACCAGACGGTCTTTGTTGAGGACGCCATTCTGCGACTTGAGCAGAGCCATGGCTTCCCTCGCCGATCCGCCACACCCCGGGTCTTTGGCCACGGGGACACCCTTGCTGTAGGACAAGGTCTCGGGGATTCTCGACTTGGGCTGGAAGAATCAATCACATTGGTCATTCATTTAAAAGAAAAGAGCTGGAAAAAACTTATTCTTTAGATGAGTATGGCTAGAGTTACCATACGTCCGGATTTTGTCCGGTCAGTAATATGATTTTTCGTCCCCCTTCCAGTCATCATTAGTGACTTAGCTAGTGTAAAGGGGCCCGGGACATTATATTTTTGGTAATTTTCCGTTAGCCGGGCGCAAATGTCGCCAATTGTGAACCAAACGCGAGCCAAGTCGCCGGGCGCAAATGTCGCCAATTGCAAGCGAAGTCGGCGGGCGCAAATTTCGCCAAAATTTGGCGGAATTCTACATTATTTGGCGATTTTTCGCTTGCGCCCGGCTAAAATGATGTCGCCAATTGTGAGCCAAACGCGAGCCAAGTCGCCGGGCGCAAATGTCGCCAAAATTTGGCGGAATTCTGTATAATTTGGCGATTTTTCGCTTGCGCCCTGCTAACGGAAAAGTACCATATTTTTACTCCCCCTCTTCATATTTGACTTTAAAGAGTGACATAAACGAATTAACGTTTTGTCACCATGGCCAGTGGCGTAGAGGTAGGATGATGTTTTCCCCGTCTCACGGGAAGAGAGTGGACCACTGCAAACCGCAAGCCAGCCACACATGGTGGTCATTAAAAGTACATTCGCGAAGGTAGCATCTGCAAACGGAGGACGGCGACAATGCACAGGAATAAATAACTGTCAAACAGTGCATATGGGTCGGCTGTCAGGAGATTAGCTGTGTACTTTCATGGGACACCTGCATAGCTCTTGTGGTTAGGAAATCCAGGAACCATCCCACGGTCGGAATTGACCATTGGGAACATGGGCGTATAGTCGTTGGTCGCATGGCATTCCGGTTGTCCAGTGGAAAGAAAGGGAGGCGGAGCTCCACCCCTTCAGGTAGGATCAAAACGGGTGTGTGAGAACCATACCAGAAAAGAGTTGTGTGATCAGTTCTGATTAAAAGTCCCGAATTGATTTGGACTTTGGCAACGTTCGCTGAGAATTAGCAATCATTTTCGAAATCTCGGTTCGTTGAATTTCGAATTGCGGGCACTCCTTGTAGTCTCGTGCTTATGCTACCACCCTGATAGGAGAAATTGGGTCTGCCTTGAATCTTTATCCGACCTGAACTTTGTTTTCACGAAGCCGTTCGGAATATGGTGGTCTTGATCTTCATCTCTTGTGGAACTCTGACTCGATCGAACTTTAACGTCAAACGAACTTTGAACTCAAATGAACGAACTTTGAATATAATCATTTATTCCAGATTTCTTACGCAAGAAATTGTTATTTAAATCATAGCTGTGAAAATAAAGGTACTTATGCCAACCTGTATAGGGACGAGACTCATGTTTATATGGAATGTCGCTGTTGAAGAATCAATTCAATTTCAGGAACCATTTTTATTAAATGGCTAAGTTCCACGACACAGTACATTAAAAGGTACAAGACGCAAGACAGAGAACAACAACACAATACAAGTACACAGAAGAAGAAGAGAGAGAGGCATCATGGGAAAAACCCGGATGGCTCTAGTAACGCCACCTACCATGAAAAAGAGAAGGCAGTGAATTGTAACCGCTACAAACCTAAGCATTTCATTTATTGGTTTAAACTTGGTCGCTCATAGGCCAAGACACCACAGTAGTAAGTGGCGCCCGGAAAGTAATATGTTCTTTTTATCCCAGACGCCATCAGTGGCTTAACAAGCGTAAATGGCGCAAGGGGTGTGGCATTGTTTTTACGCCCCTTCATCTTATTTTGCTTTAAAACTGGCATAAACGCAGTAACGTTTTGACTCCCTGGCGCCCCTTATCCCTGGCGTCCCTTATCCCTGGCGTCACTTATCCCTGGCGCCCCTTATCCCTGATATTCCTTGTTCATGCAGCCACTTATCCTTGGCGCCCCTTGTTCATAGAGCCCCTTATTCATGGCGCCCCTTATCCATGGGGCCCCTTAAAGCTGGTGCCTGGGGCATCTATACCCCCTTGAACCCTGGTTTCTACGCCACTGGATAGTTCGGATTTCAAGCTGACGTCCGGACTAATGTCCGGATTAACGCTAATGAACGGCATGACAGAGAAATTTGGTTGTAACAGAGAAAATCTGACGTATTCGAGAAAGGTGAAGTCATTCCACCAATGAAAGAAAATCCATTCTTCATGAGAAAGTGGTGACCCTCCTTATCCAGGCCCTAGTTTAAACTGAAAATTAAAAGTTTTGTCACATTTGTTTTAATTCTGTTTTTCATTGATATAATTTTGAATTACCAAACATTAATTCAAATTATATCTTCGTTGCAAACATTAATTCAAATTATATCTTCGTTGCGTTCTGATATCGTAATTTGTTTTCTCTTCCTCTAACTCTGTGCTGGTGTTATGAAAGAGGGTGGTTCGCAGGCAACTTTTAGACTTTAATGCTATACTTTTATCTTTAAAAGACCTTTCGTCACACACCCCCGTCGTGTACAGATTTCAATTAAAAACATTACGGCAATCCTAAGTATGGCCAGATAGATTTTCAAATAGACATAGTTGGCAACTGCCTAGGGACCCGAGATTTTCAGGCTAATTTTATTTTATTCTTTCATTTGATATTTACAAGGTCCATGCACTCGAACTTGAAATTAAAATCAACTATTATTTAAATTTCCGAACATTATTCCTAGGATTTTTTTGTCTTCTCAAATTCGTTTGCAGATCAATGTGGTTCAATTTCTTTCGCAGTTCACTGACTAACTCACAAACCAACAGTTCTAGCAAACTTTGTATTAAAGTATTTAGATTGCTTTAAGTCGGTCTGTCTGATTGATGTCGGTCCGTCTGATTGATGTCGGTCTGTCTGTTTATATACGCTTCCCATGTCGGTCAAACTGGTAAGGTTGCTGCAATGGCATCAGGAACATGGGGCGATGTTCTGTCTATATACGCCTTGACTCAAAAACCAAATGAACTAGACAGATGAAATTGGGTATGCAATCGTAAGACTTTTGCAGATATTTTAATTTTGGTCGAAATGCGTGAGCGTGAAATCTGCCTGTCTTTTCATGTGGGCAAAATAACTCAGAAACACAAATTTCTAGTAGAATTCTATTTGTGGCAGGCGGTTTTATCATCAGAATTGTAGGTGTGTATCAAATTTTGAACAAAATCCATGAAAGGGTTGGCTGTCTGTCGGTCTGTGTATTCGTGGGTATGTGATCACTGTAACTCAACTGGTAACAATCTGGATGAAGGAAATTTGACATGTTCTCTTGCCACTAAAATTGTAGACCTGTATCAAAGTTTGGTTCCACTTTGGTTTCCGAGGAAACAAGATGTCCACAATGCACACTCGGTTTTGTTCACGATACTGCTATGATTCTACTGTTTGTTCTATTGCAATTGAGATGTGGCGAAATTATTTAATATGTATTCTATGCTATGTAGTATTTTTATATATTAGAAATTTTGAGAATTATGAATGGAATGTAACACATAGAAAGAAAAGTATGTGATGTTGTTGAAATGCGTTCTCTACGAAGTTCAGAATGAAGCGGAGGACGTACTAGCCAAGAAGGCAACACACGAGGGAATCCCCACATACATCCCAGCGCCAAGAAACCGTATCAAGAGTCTGCTTCAAAAAGAATCCATCATCAGCTGGCAAAGAGAATGGGACAACGGAGAAACAGGCAGGAGTGTTTACAATGTTTTGCCTAAAGCCAAGACAACTCCTACTCCATGGCAAAGGCCCGAAATAATGTTCGTCACGGGCCACTGCTCATTTACGACATACCTTAAACGATTCAACATTAGAAACAGCGATTCCTGTGGCTGCGGAAACCTGGAAAACCCTTTACACTATGCTACAAGTTGCCTGTTTACAATCTCATACCACTTAACAAAAGCGTTAGCTGACCTAGAACCACTTTGGTGGAAAAGAGTTATGAACAACAAAAATTTTAGGGCGAAAATCAGAAAACTCATCCTCTTCGTCGCGGAAAACGAAACACTCTTTTTTTCCAAAAGATGGTAACAAAAACTAGGCAAAGACTCAATTAACCCTTTGTACTAAACTTTTCTCTTCTCCCATACATAAGGCACCACCCTCTCAAAGTCAACAACACAAAGACTTGGAAGAACTAACAGTTATATTACTAACTATTATATTCATTTGTTCTAAGTATCCTCTTTTTTTGTACCCTTATATATAAAATCTATATTTTTTTGCTCTTGCTTTATACCAATAAAGTTCCACGCATACCCAACCAACCGACAGGGAGCCGTCCTGGCTCCGATTTCGGAGATATGCTGTGGTGTTAATTCAGTGGACAAAATTGTTTAAATGGAAAAACGTGCTTAGGGAGCCCAAAAGGTACTGCAGAGGCTCCATGCCACGTGTGCCCTCCCGGTGTCTCATGCTGGAGTCCAGAGGATACTGCAGAGGCTCAGTGTGCCCTCCCGGTGTCTCATGCTGGAGTCCAGAGGATACTGCAGAGGCTCAGTGTGCCCTCCCGGTGTCTCATGCTGGAGTCCAGAGGATACTGCAGAGGCTCAGTGTGCCCTCCCGGTGTCTCATGCTGGAGTCCAGAGGATACTGCAGA
>BGPR01049206.1:0-11367 GCA_013235015.1 Araneus ventricosus
CTTGATTTATTTTCAAACTTTGGTTCATTTAAGTCCAATAACTTACATTTCAAAACTCTCATTTTAGATCTTTTGAAACAGAGATTGTCAAAAATTCCTACTAAAGATCCTACTAAAAAGTTGCATTTCATTTTTAATTTCCAGCATCCTACTTTTGACAAGATTCCTTTCTCTTCCATTTTCAATTCTGCTCAGCAATTTTTTCCCATTAAAAACATTTGTTTACAAAAAACTTTTAAATATAATGTTCCTTTTGGCAGAAAAATCTTCAATTACAATAATGCCTCATCTGACACTGTAAATCTTAAAAAAACAGCTAATTGTTTTTGTGATAAAGACTCCTATTCTCAATTTATTGACAAAGATTCTGGCCATATTGTTACTGGTAGTCTAGACATTGTTGAGAATTCAGATCTTAAAAGTATCATGTTAAAAGGTCCAAAATTCAGACCGATTTTTCATGTTTCTCTTCCTTCCATACTGCATAAACTACTGAGTAATATTGATGATTTCTGTTTAAAAACTTCTAATGCTTTTTCTATCCCCATTGAATTTTTCATTGAGTCGAAATGGAATCTTTATTACCTTTTGAAAAAGTCTTTATCCTTCCATTATAAAAATTCCGAATGTTTTGATTCTTTTAGATTTTCTAATATTAAAATTGCTATTGAAGACTTAAAAATTAAATTCATCATCACTCCTATCGACAAAGCTTCCAATAACTATGCTTTTATTTGCAAAAAGCATTACTATAATCTTCTCGATAAGGAACTTCAAAATTCTGCAACATACAAAAAGTCCAACTTTAATATGAGTACAATATCCAAAAAAATTCTTGCTTTCTATAAATTCTTCAAAATTAAGAAATTCAATTTTTGCTTTCCTTATATTACTATTAATCCAAAATTTCATAAAAATCCTATTTCTTATCGTTTTATCACTTGTGGAACTTCTTCATACATGAAGCAACCTGGTTACATTTTCTTCAATCTATTAAAAAAATTACTGAATGTCATTTGTTCAGAAGGTTTCACTTGGATTATTAACAATAATAAACCGGTTATTGATTTCATTCACAATAATAAGAACAGTATTTCTTCTATTGAGACTTTTGACTTCAAAGATCTTTTTACAAGCATTCCTCTAGCCACTCTTCGAGAGGTGCTTAACTCTTACTTTTTTGATTACAAAAATATTCTCAATATTTCTTTTGAGTATTGGGATAAATTATGTAATTTTTGCATATTTAATAATTTTATTTACAATGGGGAAAGTATTTTTCTCCAATCACATGGCATTCCTCAAGGATCTTCATTTTCTTCTATTACAGCTAACCTCTTCCTTCATTATTTTGAGAAGAATTATTTACTTCTTCATCCTCAGGCTTTCAGATTCGTAGATGATCTTATTGTTTTTAATCATGGATCATTTTATATTACGTGGCAAAATATTTATCCTTCAGCCTTGCTTCTTAAACAAACAAACTGTAATCAGTTTGAAGCGGATTTCTTAGATCTGGATATTAAACTTATTGACAATAACTTTTGTATCGATATCTTTGACAAAAGAATGGATTTTAATTTTTGTGTCAACCGACTTTCATATTGGTCTTCTTATATTTCTATTAAGATTTATAGAAACACTATTATCTCTCAATTTTCTCGCATTAGATCTATTTGTTCGAACGAAATTTCAAAATCTAGACAATTAAAGCTTTTGTATAATCAACTTTTAAATAATGGTATTCCCGAGAACTTTGTGCGACGATATCTCAAGCAGTGATTTCAAAGCTACTGACAAAGCCTCTTTCTCCTTTTCTTTCTCTTTCCTCTGTTTGACAACGGCGATAACTGGTTTGGCGTTCTTTTTCCTCGTGGTCGCGGTAGCGTTTCCCTGGCCATGGTAAGCATATTTCGCTTTATTTTATTATTTTTTATGTTACGGCTGTTTTTTATTCTAGGTATTTTTGTATTCGGATTTTTTGTATTTGTATTCGGATTTTTGTATTTGATTCTTTTTAAATCTTCTTAAATGTATTTATATTTTTTATTCAAGAAATCTTCCATTTTCGTTTGTTTTGTGTTTTTAGAGGGGATGACGGCAATTTTTAACGGATTTCGTTTGTCGTCAGCAGAAAAAAGCACAAATTAATATCATGAGCGAGCTTCCCTTCCTGAAAAGCGGCTCGCTATGATATTTTTCAATTTTTTTTGGTTTTTTCTGGCTTTTGTCTATTTAGCCATTTTGTCCTTTTTTACTGTTTTTGAGTTTTTATTTTGTGTTTATATGTTGGTTTTGATATATATATATATTTGTGAATTAAATGCATTATAAAAGCGTCATTACTATTGCTAAAATTTGTTTTTTTCTGAAAGATAATTGTTATTAAGCATAAGCTTTATTACTGATCAAGTGATCGGGACTGCATGTTTTCAATATAGAAGTCTTAGTAATTGTCATGGCTTACCTTCACCGTTGAATTGTCGCCGAGGCTAATACAAATTTTCGATTTCATTTTTTAACTATAATATTCATTAGTTAGTACATTTTTTCCTAGTTCGAGGAACGGGTTTTTTTGTAACTTTGTCTTCTTACAAAGAATTTGTATTCCTGCTCTGTTATAGTTACAATATGGTTTTTCTTTTCTTAACTCTCTTTTTAAAGACTAGCAGATTTTTAGTCCAAACAATTTTAAAGTATTAACTCTAAAGGGCCGAAAGGTCCCAATACGGGGACATCCCTAGTAGCATGAACTCATCGTTTTTTGCCTGGCCTCTCAACAAATTCATCGTAAACTGATCCAGTATCTTCCAGACCATATCGTGTAGATCACTATCCCAGAACAGGTTTCAGTTTTGGTAAATATGATCGGAAAATGATATATTTATGAGGAGTTTTTCCGATGAAAATTTGCCAACCGGAAATTCACGGCATATACCCAGATAGCACGTAAGTTTGCAGCAAGTTTGATTTTGACTTGTCATGGCAAAATTTGACGCGTCAAACTTGAATCGAACTTGTAGCAAGTTCGATGTGACAAGTAGCGCCACCTCTTTGCAAATCAAACTTGCTGCAATTTTGCAAAACAAGCTTCCTGCAAAGATAGCACAATAAAGAGATAATTATCTTTGTCTCTGTTTTAAAAAACATCCGATTTTTAATAGCATCTCCTAGACCGTAATTCTTTTTTATTAATTCAATAAAATCAATGATAATTTGTGAAAAAAATAACTTTTTTATAAAAAAAAATTTTGAAGCATTCTCCATCTTTTTACTAAATATATCACTCTCACTTTAAAGAAAACTATATCGCCTTTTTCTTGATGTTGAAATTTTAACGTTTATAAACAAAATTAATCTAAAAAACAGCCGGTGTTTGTTGAAAAATAATAACTAGACATTTTGTCCCATTTTAAAGTAATTACTTTTGAACTCTAATTTCATAATTTATTCTACTAGCAAAACGTAGTTATTAGCGAAAATCGCTCTCTCTTTGACTTCAAATCATATTCTCAACTCAAAAAATTAATGAAAACCAGAAAATAGTTTAAAACAAATCGTATACGAATCGCATCGAACGATGTATTAGCTTAATCTATCTTCTCCTCTCAGAGTTCAGCTGGCTCAATGGTTAGCGTCACCGCTTCGGAACAGGGAGGTCGCGAGTTCTATCCCAGGTTGTGTTTCGTACTCTGTTTTTGATGTAATTTGCAATATGTTTGCACGGCAAGCTTATGGCAAGCTTGCTGCAAGTTCGTTTCATGGTGACTTCGGAGCTTTCGTTAACTTGCTGCAAGCTTACTGCAAGCTTGCACACTTGTCATGACAAATTTATGGCAAACTTGCACTCTTGTCATGACAAATTTGTTTCAAGCTTGCTGCAAACTAAAATTGCTATCTGGGTAGATATCGTTCCGATATCGGATAATGCAAGAAATCGCTGTTATTTTCGAATTTGATTGGTCGACGACCCTGTGATGTGTCGTTCGAGAGTATTTGCAACTTCAATGGCTTCCACTAGTCGACCTGACAGTGCTAGATTTGACCATCTTTCATTTGGAAAAAATGTAAGTATCCATTTTATTTTTAATTATTTTTATTAATTTTATTACTTAAGGTATGCTTAGTAAATGAATAAAATTATTATAACGCATTTTTGAAAGTTAGATATATTAAAGTTGCTATTCAGTAGGTATAACATTAACATGAAACCTATGATTCAATAATTATCATTCTCAGTGCAAAACAATATACTCATGCTAGAATAATTACTTTCTCTCTGTGTATAAAGAAGTTTGCACACACGTGCATAAAAAAAATTTGTGGTAATTTTCGACAGTGTAAACAATTGCTCTCGTACAATTTTCTCCTCTCCGTCCGAATGTTAACAAATGTTCTCGCAGTCTTCAACAGTTTAACCTTCTCGACCAGTCAATTCCAGAAGTGTTCTGTGCCTTTCAGTTGTGGGTAACAATATTATAACTGTTAATTTCTCCTTTTCTTATAAATTAAGATTTATTTTCTCTCAAAATTGGCCATTTTCAATTTTTTTTAAAATCCAGTTGTTTTTCTACGCTTTTGGCCAATTTCGCTTCCAATATTGTGTGTATAACATTAAAACTGTTTTAAAAAGCTTCGCCTTCTTCATACGAACGAGAATATATAATATATATGTGAAATTTTCTGTTACCCAAAAATTAAAGTCTCATTCAACCAGAAGAATAAGTTTTGCTTTTTTCCATTTTCTTCTTATATACAAACTGTTAGCTTCTCATTTAGTTCATATCAATTGCGGGTAACAATATTTTAACTGTTTATTTCTGTTTATCTAACAAATTAAGATTTTTTACCTCGAAATTGGGCATTTTCAACTTTTTCCAAAATCCAGATGTTTTTCGAAGTTTGGGGGCAATATCCCTTCCAATATTGTGTTAATAGCAATAGGTTGCAATTTATTTAAGGAGGATGCTGTATTTTTAAATATCATTAAAGTATCTTATGGAATCATCAACATTTTAAATTAAAGAACAGTATCAAATCATGCACTTAATCAATTTTCATTCTTTTAGTGTGATTTTCTGAGCGGTATTGCAGGATTCTTAGCAAGTTGCTTTCTTCTAAAATGTCGTTGGAAGGGAACTAGGAGTGTGAAATTGGGATTTTCAACATTTAATCTCTTAACCCTTTGAACGGCTCAAAAATTTCAGCTGAATGCTTTGAAAACGTCTCCTGTGTAGCTAAATGGTGAACGCAAATTTGTCGAAAAATAACTCATGGGCTGTTTGAAAACCGGCCAGTGTAAGTTTTCCTTCCCCCGTCCTAATGTTCAGGAGAACAGCAGGGGTTAATCTTCCCCACTGTCCCGTCCGAACAAGAGGGGCAGGGCCATTCAAAGTCATAAATCAGTCTGGTTAGAGTAATTGCTATCCTGTGGCTTTTCAACTAAGAACTCTCCGATTTGAAAACGGTTCCCTTTCAGTCTGAAGCTTTTAGAGAGTGTAGAATTTTTTCATATTCCTATTTTCAAAAAGTATAGAGAAAATTTGTTTCATAAATGATTTCGATAAATATCACTCATCTAAATGCATTTCGAAAACAATCATTCTTTCTGCTTTCAATCAAAGAATTTTACTACAGTTTCTTTTTCTTTTTTTTTTAGTATTAAACTTTTACTAACAGATTTAGTATATTCCTCTGATTAAAATATATTATAATTTTTTAAAATTTTATTACTTAATAATACGATAGTAATACAAATTCTGCATTCAATTACAGAATGTAAAAAGAATTTGTTGTCCCCAATAATTAAATAAAAAGTTTGTATAATTGCCTGTTTCAAGAAGATTCGTGTTTTTGATTTCATTTTTAAACTTTTAAAATATTGAGAAAACAGCCTTTTGCCAATGGTAGATAAAACACCATATATTACATTTGAAAGAAAAAAAAAATCTTCCGAAATAATCAAGGAATATGCGAAATAAGATTTTTAAACTAAATTTAACACTAAAATAAGAAAATGTGTTAAAAATTCCGCGTACATACGGAACTAGTTTTTGATCAAAATTAATATATTCTTTTTTAATGTTTAAATATTTCCAGTATCAGATTCTTATTTTATTTATAGACTTGGTGCGAATTTCAGTAAAATTAGTTGATATATCTGTTGCTACTCGAGACCCAAAACATTTTCGAAAGTCCATTTAGCATTCATAGCAATCGAAACACAAATTTTTATTGATGAAATAATATATGAAGACAAATATTTGTGATTTTCCCCAAATTACAAAATGCTTGAAATCGTTTACAACGTTCATAATTGATTTTGCTTGCTGAGCAAAATACTTACGTGCATTTTTGAAAAAATAGAACGTTTTGTCGGGAGCATATAAAGGTTTTTTTAATCACAAATTTTTTGCTCCGCATATTTTTTGTTTATCCCTTTCAGGAGTGACGGTTTCGCTTCTAAAAAACGATTTTAAGAATTTATTTTCATAGGCAACCTCTCGCTTTTTGGTGATTCAGTTTTCCAAACTAGTTTTCTAATGTCCAATAAAATACAGTTAATTTGGGTGGGAATTGCAATTTTCTTTTCTCATGGATTTATACGCGAATAAACTTTTCTTTCTCAAAGAAAAAAGATTTGCCTCCTTTTCAATCAACTTCACAAAAATAAGACTGTGCATCCAGTTAAAGCTTAGTAAAACGTTTTCCTGCTTACTGTTTTTCTCCCAAAATTGGGAAAATAAAAGACATAAGAGGGGAAGTTTGTTAGTTATTTCACTTTATTCAACTTGTTTCATTGTTTAACCACCGCGTGCTTAGAGCCAAAATGTCCGAAACTCCTTTTCTTTTGAAGAGGTTATGTGTCATGTTTCTTAGAACTGATGTCATTTATCTGTTTAAATGGTGTTAGCTATATATCTCCCATTTTGAAAGCAGGTTGCAAAGAATTAAGAATAATCCTCTTTTTTTCACACAAGTGATCAATCAGTGATAGTCGTCTCTCAACGGTGTGCTTTACTGTCATATGTGTAGTTCCAACAAAGGTCAAGGTACATCAAGGTAAGCTCTACAAACAAAGTAAACATCTTAACATTAGAGGGGAACAACAATAGTACATAGATGGCCCCTTGTGAAGGGTGGCAACATTCCGTCACACTTTGAGTTCAGACAATTTTTCACAAATGAATGTATTTTTCTATCAATAGATCACATGTTTACCATATGGTTAGAAGAGTGCGCAATCATTAGAGGCTATTTCAGTACCCAATGTTGTTTCTCGTCATAAAAGTACACATTTTTACAAACAGAACACAGAACCTTCATTCTGTGAGGCGTCTTTCTCTAAGGCAGTTGAACTTGTATGAGCAGCTTTCTTAATTCTTATTCTTAGAAATTTCATTCCAAACGTACTTAAGTTTTTTTGTCAAAAATTTTCTTTTCGAAAGGTCTAGCAACTCGAGGGAAGAGCATTGCGCAGGGAACTCGAGTAGACCTTATTAATATTTTCCTATTTGAACAAGTGCTGATTGCATTAGTAAAATGTGAAAAAGCATTTTCTGATTCCTTTTAATATACTAGTGAAATCTACAGTTGAATTGCTCCGACAAAAGTGTTTTAACATTATATTTATCACAAGGCTATTGAACTTGGCATGGATTCCAGTTCAGACTATTCTGACTGCGAGGATTTAATTTCAGCTTCTGAAGATGATTATTCTTCATCGGAGAGTGAATCTGACGATGATACTTTAAATTCAGCTCGTAATTGGTGTCCTATCGACATACATGCATCTACACCTGCTCCTCCAAATTTTCAATTTACTTCAACTCCTGGAATCAATCCCTCGACAAAAATTTTGCTTGGAAACACAGATGATCCAATGATGTTTTTTAGCATATTTTTTGATGAGAAAATTATGAGTTTCATCGTGGAGGAAACAAATAGATATGCGGAAGATTTTTTCAACAAGTCCGATCTGACACCATCATCAAGAGCATTAAATTGGAAAAATACGGACATCAAAGAACTAAATTTATTCCTTGGTTTACTTTTACTTCAAGGAATGGTGTCAAAATCTGTAGAAGCATGGTACTGGAGTAAAAGACCGATTTTAAGCACTCCCTTTTTTGGGCAAATTATGAGTGAGAAAAGATATGGCTTGTTAATGAAATTTCTGCATTTTGAGAATTCGGATAAATTTGATAAAAAAAATTCATCCAAATCGAAAGTTAAGAAAAATTTTTGATATTCATGAAATGCTGGTTCAGAAATTTAAAGCCGCTTATACACCTAACCAATCCGTGGCAATAGACGAATCTTTAGTTGCTTTCAAAGGCTTGCTTGGATGGAAACAATATATTCCGACGAAAAGGGCAAGATTTGGATTAAAATTCTTCCAACTTTGTGAATCGAAGAGCGGTTATATTTGGAACTCCATAATATATACTGGTAAAGGAACGATTTTCATGGAAGAATACGAACATTATGGATTATCCACGAAATGTGTATTGACTCTAATCCATGAACTTAAAAATAATGGATATTTGCTAACAACAGACAATTTTTACACTTCTCCAGAAGTGGCTGAAATTCTTCTTAAATATAAGACAGATGTCATAGGAACTGTTAGAGGAAACAGAAAGGGGCTGCCTGCGGAATTTAAGACACTGAAATTGAAAAAGGGAGAAATAAAAGCGTTTCAAAAAGATAAAATTATGGTTCTTCAGTGGAGAGATAAGAAAACTTTAACAATGCTAAGTACCATTCATAATGCTGAATTAGTTAGTGTTGAATCAAGAAAATCAACAACCAAACAAAAGCCTAAGGTAGTAGTAGATTATAATAGATCAATGGGAGGAGTTGATAAGTCTGATCAGTGCTTATCATACTATCCTTCAACCAGAAGCAGACAAAGAAAATACTACAAAAAAATATTTCGACATTTACTTGACCAGGCTGTATGGAATGCTTTTGTGCTCTATAAGAAAAATGGAGGAGATCTAACGCATGTAGCTTTTAGAATGAAATTGATCGAAAGATTATGTGAAGAAGGAAGAGGTTTACCCTCAAGTAAAGTCCCAAAGAGTATCGAAAACGTAGCGAGATTGACGGGAAGACATTTTCCATCTTTAGTTACTTCGACAGGAAACAAAAAGTACTCTGCCAGAAAATGCGCCGTGTGCTGCTCAAAAACAAATGGAAATGGAAAAAGGGTACGAAGGGAAACACGGTTTGAATGTGAAGTTTGCAATGTTGGCTTATGCGCTGCTCCATGTTTTCAGATCTACCATACACAATCTGTTTTTTAAATTATCCTATTGCCTTACATGTAACATCTTACATTATATTTCAGTGGTTGAATGCTCTAAAAGTTTTGCACAGTGTCACATTTATATTTTAAATATTGAATTTATGCATTTTTATAAATTTCCACTCATAAGTTTGCTATATTTTGAGCACAAACATCAAGTCCTTATTTATAAAATTTTAAGTTTTTGTAGATTTTTTTCATGCTAATATTTTCATTTTCAAGATTTCTGTAATGAAAGAAAATAACTGCTATAAATAGTTCTATTTATTTTTTTCAGTTTTCAAAGAATGTGCGCAAACTGTTAAAGCTAAACTACTGTGTTAACTAAATATTAATTACTTTTAATAACCGTTGATTTTTTGTAAACGATTTTTAGTAAAAAATAAACAACAATTCTATGCAATGTTGTATGTGTTATATTTATTATTTCAGAAATTGCATTATGTTTAGAAATTCTTCCAGAATGCATTTAATTATATTTAAATTCTTTACTATTTTTAACAGCGATATCATTTGTATATATACAAAACTGCGTTACCTGCTAGGTAGTAACTTTCATGCATGAAGGTGGATTTGGAAAAAATATATATAAGAAAATGTTTTTTTCTCTCGGATCCGAGGAAAAGACAAAAAAAGAATTAAATTAAAATATGAGAAAAGCGTTAAAGAACGCTTGTAATAAAATGCAGTAAAAAGGGGAAAAGGATATTTAATAGCGAAAACATTTTATAAAAGTAAATTTCTATCATCAAAATGAGCTTAAATGAGCAAATATATAAAAGTAAAAAAAAATAATAACGGTCAAAAACGCTTTTACTAAAATTCACTCTAAAAATTTAAAAAATGAATTAAAAAATTCTATCGAGAGGTTTTCAAATTTACTTTTGGCTAAATAATAAAAACGAAATTCTATATGAATGGGCACCAATTAAATTTACCTTTATAAAGAAACTAGCTATAATGCCGAGCGTTGCTCTGGATTAAAGTACTTTTAAGTGTAATGATTTTAATGCAAAAACTATTTTTTAATATAAAATTAAAATACACAAAATTCTTTTATCGTCTGAAACGTTTTTACTTGTTCATTTTCAAGTTTTGTTCATTAATATTAAAGTATAAGAAAGGGTTTGACGAATTTTTTGGACAATTAATTAAATGGTTAATTTTTAACTTTTAAAAAGTATTAAAATAAACCAGATCAATAGTTGTTCCTGATATAAATTATGAATCTTCTGCTTTAAACTTTTGCTTAGTGTTCTTCCAGAATTCTGTGAATGTGTTCTCGCAATAGCTCTTCGCTTGTATTCTTGTTCTTCAACAATAAAAAAGTGTTTTTACAAATCGTAAATTTTATACACAATGTAATTTTTTTAAAAAATTTGAAATGAGAGCAACAAATTGAATGGAAATGAATTTTGTGTCACTGCAAATATTGTTTTTAGAACTTTAATGTGGACAAGTTTTAGGATTTGCTTACTTACAGTAAAAACCTTGACTTTATCTGCCTTTGAAGATCCGTTGACTTAGCATTACACCGAAAATACGTATTACAGGCACGTAAACAAACTAGAAAATTCGTCCATTCTATGAAGATAGTTATTGTGAGATATTTTCGAAAGATAACGCGGAAAAACGCAAAATCTTGCTTAATTTTTAATTAACTAAAGTTTTAATTAACTTTTGTTCTTTGAAAAGTTGACTATGATATTCCACTTCTTATATCAAATATTTCCAAAAATGAACAGATATAAAGTAAGATTAGTTCAAAGTCCCACCATTGCCTAGCAACGAAGTATCTATAAATTTGCTTCATTTCAAAATCATTTACATGCAATCAAGTTATTAAATTTAAAAAATAATAAGGGTCGGGGGAAAAATTACACACCTAGAATTAGTTTCATTGAAAAGGTAAAACTTTGTAGTTTAAGATGGTATAAAATAATTTTCGGAAGATAAATTGCCCCGAAGTTACTGCGAAAAAACGATTTCGGTTAATTTCAAATTAACTGACTGTTTAATTAACTTTTGGACATCGAAATGTTGACAATAATGTT
>BGPR01049207.1:0-11365 GCA_013235015.1 Araneus ventricosus
GGGGGGGAGGGGGTCAAAAATTACCAAAAATATGCTTACGTAATATTTGAACGGCCCCTTAAGCGGAAAAAAAATATTTGGTTCCATTAGAAATCCTCATGTACTAATGAGCCCTGTATGAAACGGAATCCTGTCTAAAACGGAAAATTTTTCTGGTCCCTTTAGGTTCCGTTTAGTACAGGTTTTACTGTTGTAGGTCGATTATCTTAGCTGATTGGGACCATTATCACCTCGGATAATCGAAGACTTGGTTAATAAAGATTGAATTTTCTTTCGACAAGGTTTTCCAAAATTATTTATTTGAAATTATAAAAGTAAGTCCGCAAGTTGACGTTTTAACTGACTCTTTTATTAGTTATCAAACTCGCATGCATTATTTGAAACATCAATTGCTTTTGAATAAAAGAGGATTCGCGAATATTTCTGATTTCATGACTTTAACTGTAAGGGGGAAAAAAAAGTCTTTGGCCAAATGGAATACAGATGAATTGCCGGCTTTAGGAGGCGCAGTGGAGACGAAACGTTAATGCGATTGTATCACTTTTTAAGTCAATTCTAATGAAGGGGCCAAAAAATAATACTACACCCCGGGTGCCATTTACTCTTGCTAAGCACTGCTGACGATTTGGGGCGAGAAAATTACATTTTGCCCACGACGCCGCTCATCCTCTCTATGCCATTTAGTAGCAATGCTGCTGCAAGGTAACTATTAAAACTAACCGCTCGCAGCCTATTCCTTCGTACAGTAAAGCTTCGATTAACCGTCACTTCCCGGACCAGGGCTGTGGCAGATAAAAGAAATATCTTAATAAATATGTACAGTAAAGTGATTTCCCCACTTTTAACGAAAATGAAAATAAAATCCTTTAAAGGTGAATAATGCACACACATTCTATTTAATTTTACAAAACGATCTATATAAACTTCATTGTAAGAGTGTACAAAAATGTATTGAAATACTATTAACCTACGGTTTTAGACAATCATGGATAACCGAAACTGACGGTTAATCGAAGTTTTACTATATCTAAAAGACTGAACTTTCGCACACGATGAGAACGTGTTGCAAAGAGATAAGTTCGTAGTATTTTATACAGTTCGTTGACTGCTAATTTTTGACACGAAAAATTGAAGAGATAAGTCTGCAGTGAGACTTAACTTCCTTGGATAGTCATGCGAATTATATTCTTAACTACGTTAGTCACCTGTGATTAGTTTAAAAGGACTCTGCTCATCAGATCGTGACTATCGCCGAGATTATTCAATAGGAGCCGCTTCCTAATGGACATCTGAATACGTATAACGTGAGAGCTTGGATATCTTTTTGTAACAACGCCTTGATATCAAACAGGGCTTCTTGAACTGTGAGCCCGATTCCAAGTGCCGTGTATGCATTAACGTGACCATTTATTATTATTTCCCAAAACGGGACATTTACTGATATTTAGGCAATAGTATGTGTATTCAAGAAAACGCATATTTCTTCATGGGTTTTTATTTACTAATGGAAACGCCTTTATATCAAGCAGGGTTTCTTGAACTATGAGCCCGATCCCAAGTGTCGTGATGCATAACGTGACCATTTATTATTATTATTTCTCAAAACTGGACACCTACTGATATTTAGGCAATAGCATGTGTATTCAAAAAAACGCATATTTCTTCATAGTTTTTATTTATTAATGGAAAGAACAGGAATTAGTTGTGAAAGTAAATAATTTGTGTGGTCTTATATTTTTATGAATAAATTTGTTGAAGTATATTTAGTGTTGATTTCCCATAGGAATGAAATTTGAGGCAGGATTTCCTAAAATTGACTTCGGGAAATTACACCAAAAAACAAGTTGCAAGTAGCAGTTCTTAAAGGAATGTTAATTCCCAAAGAAGAACTGCAACTTTTATTTTATTTTCGCTCATCCACAACTTATTCAAAAGAGAAAAGACCATTCCTACGTGCTTTAGTGCCGGGCAGACATAAAATATATTCGATAATTGTACAAAAGTTCGTTTGATTCAAATTATTGGTAGAAAGTGTTTGAACAATTCAACTTAACGACTTTTGGTTGAAACATCCCCAGTGTTCCATTCTGTCATTTTTTGCGGTGTAATGTAGCTGGAAATAAGTGAATATACATCAAATGCGTCTGTATCGTGGTTATAATTAATAAATCCTTTTTCAATCAGTACGTCCATTACAGTTTGAATTTCTTCGCACGTAGGTATTTTGGTTAAATTCGCCCGTTCAAGCATTTATAATTCTTCAGAGAACCAAGTCCAGTACTCTAACAGGAGTTGTTCTATTTCTGAAATTTGAGACATTTCAGTGTCGCGAATCTATGTTTGGCGACAAACAGGATAGGCCACATAAAAACGGGATGGTCACTTTATGTATGCATAAATACTAAAGTCGCGAAATATTCGCAGCACCTACTGATATAAGAATCTGCGATATTAGAAAGCAAAATTAATTCGGAAAGCTATGTCTGTTTGAAAATTTTCATCACAATTTTACAAAAAAAAAAAAAAAAAAAATGCATTTAGTTAAATTCCCCGTCGTTTAATCCTCTGACTGCCGAATTTTTTAAAATCGCTAATTAGATGCAATGTTCGCAAACATGTTCAAATGCGTTCGAACGAAGCGAATTGTTATTTATGTACAAGGGCTTTTAGTATATGATTCAACGATGTAAACACAATAGCTTGCGAAAATTGCAGGATGCAGCAGAAAATAGACTTGCTTCCTACCAGCTGAAATCGCGGGATAAGCAGTCAGGGTTAATGTTAATTTCTGTATTCTGTTTCGTTTTCCCGCTTTATATGTACACTTGAGTTTGCGAAAACTTTATACGATCGTTGATTGGATCGCAGAATATTTTTAAAACTGAAATGGGGTCTCTAGTGGAAGAAGCCCTGTCGCAAACAGTATCCGATGGCATTACATAGTTTCTAACTTGGTTGACTATTAGAAGCTAATGGAATTAAATTTAAAAATAAACATTGACGGTACAAGGCGCAAATATTGCTGATTCTGAAAGAAGGTGGTGCTGTGATAGTCAGCACGACTTTATTATTGTTCCAAGCAGTGGCGAATCCAGGATTCGGGTCTGGGGGGAGGGGGCTTAGGTCATAAAAACTTTATATCGTCATGATTAATGCCAAACCTCAAGGCTAAAGTAAACCAAAACTCTTTAACTTTACAGACTTTTCTCACCTGTCAATAAAAATCATAAAAAACAATACTATACTTTCGATAATTTTATAAAAATTACAATGAAATAACTAGCCAAAAAATGTCATCGACCGCGTCAAAGCTACAAGTACAAGTGGAATGACTACAAAAGTAGGAATATTTTCGAGCCTGTCAAGCCAGAAAGTAATGTTGAAACGTTTTCATTATTTTTTTAAAAGAGGGAAATTAAGAAAAAACAGTTGTAATGATATTAAATAAAATCAAGAATTCTGGCTTGGCTCTGTGGGGGCTGTAGCCCGATAGCCCCCTCCCCCCTGGATTCGCCACTGGTTCTAAGTGAAATGACGAACCTCAATTTAAAATGCCTGACTTTAAATTAATTTGCAGTTATGCAGTAAATGATCAACTTAAAACTACATTTTGAGGTATAAGGTAAATGCTCCAGTAGTGGGCCACTTAAGGGTATTTCTTCAATTATCATCTACACTTTTGAGAAGTTTCGCTAATCTGTATTTTTTTAAGGTTATTCAAACTTTTATCTAAAATAATAATCACCTGAAATAGCAAAATAATTGTAATATAATTTTTAAAAAATTAAAAACTTAGATGACTTCTATGTACCAGAAGTGGGCATAGCAAACTTTTGATGTACCAGTAGTGGGCATACCAAAAGTGGGCCACCCAGATTTGTCAATTGTGCCAAAGAAAAAAGAATAAAATCATTATATATAGTAGTAATAACAATACATTAACATTATACACTATAAAAAATGCAATAAAAATGGCTTGATATAGGTGAAATCTTTTATTTATAGATTCTAGTCACATGAGATTTACATTTTTTCTCTAACAGCCAATTTTTTTAAAAAGATATATGCTAATTATCGATCTTTCATTTTAAGTTCTGTTTGGGGCATTATGGATATTAAATCTTGATATTTTATGTTGAATAAATATTTTTTTTCTTTTATCATCTTCCCTCTGCAGCCAGAAAAGAGCCCTTTTAAATGGTGATGGAATATTTTTCGATGGTCCAGCAATGCGATAGTTATTATTGTCTGCCTCGTTACAGAGCCCAACTAATTCTTGAATATCTGTCTTTTCCTCAACAGTACTATAAAATATTTATTATTTAAATAATTGGTCAGAATGTTCCATTAGTGTATCAGAAGTGGGCCATGTGGCCTACTACTGGTTCTGATAAAAATAAAGCAAATCTAATTAAATAAAAAGACTTTACAAGATATAACCTTCTTATTAAATATCACAAAACAGTCTATTTGAGAGAAAACATGTACTCCAGTACTGGCCTCCCTAGGCCCACTACTGGAGCATTTAGTAAAACATTGATCCAAAAGTGGGCCACCCTTCACTATCCATAAATTATCAATATTATTTAATTTAAAGATAGTTTATAATACATTCATTATATAATAAAATAATATCAAGAACAATTCATTTTAAAAACAAATAGAATGTATGTTAAAAAAATAGTTGAATGAAGAGTTACCTCTTAAGGAAATCGCTAAGAATAAGCTAAAAATGCTTCTCTCAGAGACCAACTTCAGCAACAAACTTTCTAGCTCCTAACTAAACAGGAAATAAAGGCTATGCCTTTGGTATTTAGTTGAAAAGGGTTTCAGCCTACCAGAGACAGATCTCTTATTTCACTGGAATGTTGGAATTTCTTGTTTTTCAACTTAAAAATTCAAGTGGCCCACTACTGGTACGTGGCCCACTACTGGAGCACTTACCTTAATTGTTTACATTAACATAGAAAAAAAAATTTAATGCTACATTTTAATTTTTACATTGTTAGTAGTTTCTTGCGCAACGTATTACTATTTTTTTCGATTTTGGACAGCAAACTTTCCGCACCGAGGTGAAGTTTATGGTAGTAAATCCGAAATCCAGAAAGGCCGCTGTGGTCTAGTGGTAAGGCCTCGGCTTTAGGGCCGGAGGGTTTGAAGTTCGAGACTCGATTCCACTATAGATAGGACATGTATTTGGAGCCTGTTGCGCGTTAAATCATACCTAGGGGGCTAAACGACCTCCCTTTGGTGTGGTAGGGAAGTTTGGAGAGGAGGTGCCAGCTCAGGTGCGGTCCTCGTCATCTGACCGTGGTTCAAAATGATGAGTCCGTCCCAAAAGAGCCCTCGTGTTGCTTCAAAACTGGACGTAATATGTCTAAACTAAACCGAAATCCAGAAAGTTTTATTGGTTTCTGATTGCTTAGCCATGTGGGCTTTACTGTTGAAGGAAAAAGGTTATAGATATTTTGCTTTCTAAATCTGGCTTGGTGCCAGATATTTTCATTTCAACATTACATGAAAGTCCAGGAAGTATGGACCTTGGATGTTACTAAATTTAGTATTAATTAATATTCTTGTTTGTCACACACACATTGGATTATATGTAATAATTAACACATTTTTCTGGTTTAAAAAATGTTTGAAAAGAAAGAAACTTGTTTCCTCTTTGTCATCTATCCAGTATTGCCATGGCCGATCTCAATAGCCAATTGCGTAGGCTTCATGTGAGATCTTAATCTATTAAAAACCGACTCTTTTTTTTCCAAATTACTACACCGTTTTTTCTTAATCTCCTTTTTTAAAAATAAAACGTGGCAATATTGCTTTCTGGCTTGGTAGGCTCGAAAATTTTCCCGCTTTTGTAGTCATTCCACTCGTAGCGTTAACGCGGTCGAACACATGTTTCGGCTAGTTATTTCATTGTGTTTTTATTAAATTATCCAAAGTATTGTAACGTCCTTTATGATTATTGTCATGTGAGTAACCTGAAAGTGATTTGACTTCCAGAAGCCATGAGGGCACGATGATACAAAATTTTCATGAACACACACAGACTCCTGGATTCGCCACTGCTATTAATCATTAACTCCATACCCGTGGTGCCACCTAGTAGCGAGTTTGAGAAGATTTCAATCTAGGGGAGGGGGGGATCCAAATTAAAAAAAAAAATCTGCTGATTAGTACACTAATAAAAGTGTGTTTTTAAAAAGTTTTTTAATTAAATTTTTATTTTAATTTAAATTCCTGACCTGTGTAGCTCGTCGTAACGATGAAGAAATTGAAACAGCCGCTGTTGGAATGGAAGTTCGTTTTCATTTCTCGCTCTCCCATCTGCCCGTTCCGGTCATTTTCCAGGAATGCCGAGCATCGCGTTACGGACGTCAGATCAGACCAATCCTTGAACTCGATTTCTATACAATACGAGGAGTTGTATAGAAATCGAGTTCAAGGATTCCGACGTGTCAATCAGCTTGCAAAAACAGACAGAAAGTCATTGTGGAAGTTGGCTTGAAATGCAAATTCCTATCCACCTGCTCTTCTGTTCATTTAGCTCGAATGAATGGTATTAAATACCATCTGCATTTTCTGAATCGAGACTACAAATACCGGAAGCGAAAATTATCGCAGTATTGAAAAAAAAATGTGAGTTTATGTTTTCATTGTTTTTCTATTGAAGCAACGCAGCTTGCTCGTACGATGTTGCGCTTTTATTGGCTATTCCTTCTTATTTAAAAATACTGCACGGCCCTAGTTAAAGGATTATTCGCTTCATTTTGCGATATAAGAAGGAGCCATGTTTAACGATCGATCCTTTGGATTTAGATTCCTGGTTCGCAGCACAATAAATTAGTAAATAATGCACATCTTTCAGTATGAAATAAATGGGCTCCATGAACTAAACTAATTGACTATAATTAACATTTATGAACCTATTTACAAACTGTAGAAACAACCATGCTTTTTGGTTTGAACGACTAGCCGACGTTCTGCATGTCTCGCCAAGTTGTCTCGTTGATGGCGATCGCTACAGAAACAGGCTGTCGTAGGAGGAATTTATTTCGAGTAGATAGAAGTTTACAAATGATGTATAATCTGTCCGCCACCAAATTGTCTAGTTTACGGCGGTCAAACACAACAAAGATTACATAACCAGATTGAGTCCCAGTGCTAAGCACTTTTACTCTATTTGAACAAACATTGATTGCCTTAGACTCAGAACATTTTAATTAAACAAAAAACAAGACACACACAAAAACAAAAGGAACAAAAGAGGGGAAGGGTGCACACCACGAGTTGAAATGATGATAAATAAAATGGAACTGATGAAAAAGCAATGTGCAAGGGAAAAATGAAGTTAAGGTGGTTTGAGGGGGAGTGACCACTTGGTCGTAGTATATGGGTACCTGTAGCGACCGGTGAATTCTGTGAAATCAGTTTGGTCTGCTATAAGGTTGTTGGGATGGTCGACGATTCCTGAGAAAAATTTTCTTGAAAGTTTTTGAATATGGTCTTCAATAGATTCGATTTGGAGGTCGGAGTGGATGACAGAGTTTCGAATGAACCAAGGTGCATTAACTATGATCCTGAGAAGTTTATTTTGAAGTATTTGAATTTTTTTCCTGTTGGATGGGGCTGCAAGTCCCCAGATAGGTGCGGCATAGGTGAGAATTGGCCTAAGAACTTGTTTAAAGAGAATTAGTTTATTTTCAAGGGAGAGACTGGAATTTCTACCAATGAGTGGAAGACAAAGATAAATTTTAGCCCAGAATTTTTCTTTTAAGTAGCTGATGTGTTGCCTGAAAGTGAGTTTGTTATCAATAATGAGCCCGAGGTACTTAACTTCTGTCACCCACTCAATAGTTTCATCAAAAAGTTCCAAATTTGCAGGGTCGAAGTTGGAGTTACCTTTACGGAAAATGATGGCCTTGGTTTTGTCTGTGTTAACAGCAATTCTCCATTTAGTTAGCCATTCTTCCAGCGAGACAAGGAAAGATTGGAGAGTACGTAAAATATATTTGATTGTTGTGCCTTGAGCGAGGACTGCAGAGTCGTCTGCGAAGAGGCAGGTGATGGTTCTGGGGTGTGAAGGGAAATCTGATGTGAAGATGGAGTAAAGAATAGGACTGAGAACACTTCCTTGAGGCGTGCCTGCTTTAATGACACCCGTGTTGGATGTTTCGCCGTGGATGACGACTTTGAAAGTTCTATTTTCAAGGAAGCTTTTAAGAATGTTAATTAAGTATTTGGGAAAATTTAGCTGGATAAGTTTATATATAAGTCCGTCATGCCAAACCCGATCAAAGGCCTTTTGGATGTCAAGAAAGATACCTCCAGTGTAAAATTTATTGTTCATGCCTTCAGTGATGGAGTTAGTGACACGAAGAAGTTGGTGGATAGTTGAATGTTGCGCTCTGAAGCCAAACTGTTCTTTAGGAATAATATTGTTGGAATCACAGTAGCTGTTGATCCTTTTCTGAAGTACCTTTTCAAAAATTTTCCCAAGTGAGCTGAGAAGACTGATGGGTCTGTAACTTTGTGGGAACTTAGGGTCTTTGCCAGGTTTGCTGAGCATGATTATATTAGCTTGTTTCCATCTTAATGGGAAGTAATTGAAAGTGAGACATTTGTTGAAGATTTTAGTTAGAAAAGTAAGTGCATTAGGGGTAATAAGCTTGAGGGCTTTATTAGGGATTTTGTCTGGGCCAGAAGTTTTTCGAATGTTGAGTTTGGCAATGATTGTCAAAATCTCAGCTGGGGATGAAAGTGGTGCAGAGCTTGGGCTATTGTTCATGTGAAAGTAACCATCAATATCGTTCTCAACTTTTTCTATGAAGTTATCATCATATGGTTCGGTCGCTACTGGTTATGCTATCTAGGGAAGATCCATTTCGAATAGGAGGAATCCAACAGAAATCTGAGTTTTCTTTTCTTGGCGCCAGTTTGCGGCGAAACACAATTGAATGAACTTCTTCCTACTAGAAATGGATTCTTCCTACGACAGCCTGTTTCTATAGCGACCGCGGTAAACTAGACAATTTGGCGGCGACAGTTCTCGTGGCGGACAGACAGTACTCTTTTTACCGCCTCAAACTCGCGCAAAGAATAAAATAAAATCCTAACTTCCGTCGGAATCCTACTATTCGAAATGGATCTTCCCTAACATAGTCAATTGCTATAGCGACCGCCGTAAACTAGACAACTTGGCGAGCAGAGTTCTCGTGGCGAATTGACAGTGGAATAAATTGTTTTGTTTTTCTAAACAAGAGTAGACGGAGGGAGGGAGGCAGCGCCATCTGGAGGATAATTATATCTGTTACGCATATAGATTTTTCATCATTCAAAGCAGGTTGTCATATTGGCCTTTTTAAGGCCAAATTATGGAAATTTGGCCTTTTTTCAAAGCCCTTGGCCTTAGGAATTTTCATTTGGCCTGAAATTCAATTTTGGCCTTTTTTTGTCTTTATTTTCGTTAATGACTTTTCGAACAATTTTTAATTATTTATTCTATTGTTTTTAATAAATTTTTGATATTACACATTTCAAATGATATATAATTTGATATAAGCGAAATAGCTCCTGAACAGAACAAGGATGTTTTAAATTTCTTTCACCTAAATTTTAGTTTAATAATAAAGCATTGAACATATGCCTAATAAGTGGGACTCGTTTTCATGAAGGATAGCCTTTTTTTTTTCCTAACATCAAATAAGGTTTTCAGTCAATTTGTCAAATTTGGCCTTTTTTGGCCTTATTTTTAAGGAGGTTTGGCCTTATTTTGAGCTGGCAACCCTGGTTCAAAGTTAAAATTGACACCGATTCATTTGCGCTTTTCAATCGCATTTATAGCCAACGGCAATTCAAATTGACATCACATGGGGAGTTACGAGCTGTCACATAATCAGCGAATGACGTAATACGTGTTTCTACACTTCTGAATCCCGTAATAGTGTGTTTTTTGTACTATTTCCCCCCCCCCTGTTTTTTAGAATTTGTTTGGGAACGACTGCAGCATTTCAAACTCCGAAGAATTTAATACTCAGTCTAATCACAGTTCGCTTTTTTAATCCTGAATGCGTTTTTAAAGTTCAAGAATTCAAGTTTTTGTGATCATTAACCCTAATGCATAATCAACTGAAACGACAGTCTTTCTAACTCTTTCAAAAAATTTCTTTTTAAAAAACTGCTGTTATATTTATCCACTAGAATGGTCAGTTTCGCGTTGGTGTGAAAGAAAAAAAATTAGTTCGAATTTCTCTGTTTCCATTTTTCAATGCTGCGTATGTATTTCACAGTAGCAGATGCCAGGCTAATGTTTAAAATTTTGTTTCTTGGAATTTTTATCCTTTTAATTTTCTCAAATATCTAATTAGAGGAAGTATTCTATTTAGGATTCTTCTTTCTTTTTTTTCCTCGGTGTTCTGGCTTGCTTCGTGGCCCAATTTTTGGAGAGTCTAAATAAAATAGGAATATAATGTTCTTAGTTCTTTTTCATTCCTGTATAAGTTTCCAAATCGCAAAATTTGATGTGTACGGTTGAAATTTCAAAGCAAGATGTTTGTGTATGTACTTTACAATCGACTAATTCTTTCAACTCCTTAACAATCCTGCCCTAAGTCGAACGTGCATCGAATTTTTAGGCTTATAAACTAAAATTTAATCATTAATTAGATTTATAATTTGACACAAAAATTACGTAGAATCCATGAACATCTCAAGTATTCTATGCCTTCATAGATGAATGAAAACGACAGCCCCTTTCCAAAACAGAAGGTTATCTTATTAGATAGCAAACAAAATAAAACTGTTAAGGGCTTAATCAAAAACTAGGTCGTCAGATGCCATTTTCTTTTAACCACGAATGCTTTACTTTGCTTATAAACTGTTCTTACTTTTGCTCTAAGTGAATGCAATACTATTCTATTAGATTTCGCGTGCCATTCGAAATCCTTCCACGACCTAAATGCGGTTGAGAAAAAAAGATGTTGCTTTAGTTTTCGTACTTTGCAGAGCTTTTGTTCCGTTTACTAATTGAAGAAATCCGATTACTTTTCGAAGGCGGAAACTCAATCGCCAAAGAAGAATTGCATCTTTTCGGACTATTGATGAGATCTGCTTATAACGATTGTGTTTACAAAAATTGTTTTTGTTTTAATAATAAAAGAATAGGTCAAAAATAGTCATGGGAGAGGATTTGTTATGACAAATTTCACAATTTTCCGTCGCAGGGATGTAGGATAAGCAAGAGGATTATGGACTTCGCGAATGTTTGCAATAACGCATGAGTCGCATTTCTTTACATGCCTTTAGATATAAATGTCTCTCTTCTGAGATGGTATTTTATATAAGGGTTTTTTTTTTTTTT
>BGPR01049209.1:0-11365 GCA_013235015.1 Araneus ventricosus
TCATGCTTGTTCAGTTGTGCCGGAATACTACACAATAGTAGAATGATAACATTCAATAAAATTCTAAATCAGTTAGTAATTGAGTATGTAAAATGTACTTTTAAGAACTTTTTTAGCTACCTTATCAAGAATAAAGCACCTTTGTACATGCATCACGTAGATTTATATTTTCATTATAAGGATGGTTTTTTTCTGTTTTATAACTCTGACATGGATTTTTTTATTTAAATTCTAAATATGTATATTTTTTAAATTTAAAATTATTAATTTTTTAATTTTAACATTTATTTCATATTTTCTGATCTTCATTATAAAATAAAGATATCTTTTTTAGTTTGACAAAAAAAAAAAAAAAATGTTAAAATACAAACTGTCGTTACAAAATTCAAACAACTTTTATCAGATATAGTAAAATCATAGCGACCTTTTCAACATTTTTTAAAATTAACAAATTATACCAAGTTAATTTACTCCTTTGGATATTCATTCCGTACTTCAAGAAGAAGGAAGTATTCAGAGTGGAAGAAAAAAAAGGAAGCGAAAAAAAGTCATTATCATTCCAGTCCATGAAGGTTTCAAAAAAACATTAAATCCGCAGGGCAGGGTTGATAAACATGTTTGTAGAGAATGATAAACATATAAAGTTCCAGGTCCTGAGGGAAGTTCGGCATACCATCTTGATTTCTACCCCCCCCCCTTTTTAGTTTTTTCTTGAATATCTCGAAAATTATTTAGTTATAAAATTACAATTGATTTAATGAATTAAAGAGCACAAAATTCCCTGCAAATACATGCTGTTATCTTTCTGCTATCTTTAATAGTTTCCGATGTAATGGGTATCCAAGTTTGCCGCCAACTTGGATTTTATCCCCTTTTTTTAGTTTTTCTGGAATATCTCAAAAACTTAAAACTAGACGAAAAATAAAAGTATGTATTTGTAGAGAATTTTACGATCATTAATTTGTTGTATTACATGAAATTGAATAGTTTTTGAGATATTCATAAAAGACTAAAAATGGGGTTGAAATCCAAGATAGGGGCAAACTTTGAGACCCATTATCTCAGAAACTATTAAAGAAAGGAGAACAATAAAAGCATGCATTTCTAGGGAATTTTATGCTCTTTAATTCGTTAAATAAAATCTGATTTGAAAATTGAATAGTTTTCCAGATATTCAAGAAAAACTAAAAATGGGGGATGAAATCCAAGATGGGGGCAAATTTGAGACCGATTGCCTCGGAAACTATCAAAGCTAGAAGAATAATAAATGCATGTATTCGTAGGAAATTTCAAGCTCTTTAATTTGTTATATCGATTAGTTTTTGAGATATTCAAGAAAAACTTTAAAAAAGGGAGATGAAATCCAAGATTTCAGCAAACTGTGAGACACATTATCTCGGAAACTATTAAGGAAATAAGAACAATAAAAGCATGTATTTGTAGGGAATTTTACCCTCTTTAATTTGTTAAATCAATTTGATCTTGAAAACTGAATAGTTTTCGAGATAGTCAAGAAAAACTAAAAAAAGGGGGGGGGATGAAATTCAAGATGGCAGCGCAAGCTCCGACCCCAGGACGGGAACCTTTAGAATATTCAACAGAAGCCTCTCGCGAACATGTGTACCAATTTTCAAAACTATACGATTTAATGTTTTTTTCAAACCCATAGTTGATTGGACTATCAACTACGATTTTTTACAAATTATCCGTTTTGAGACCAATTATCTTTAAAATTATTAAAGCTAGAAAAATAAAAGCATGTATTTGTAGGGAATTGTACACTCTTTAATTTGTTATATCAATTGTAATTTGAAAACTGAATAGTTTTCGAGATATTCAAGAAAAACTAAAAAAGGGGGGATGAAATACGAGATGGCGGAACGAGCCCCCCCCTTCAGGACCGGGGCCTTTTAGTACGTTCATGAGGAGCCCCTTACGAAAATATGTAACAATTTTTAAAACTATATGATTTAATGTTTTTTCCACCCTCATTATGGGCCTTCGTTGACTGGACTATAAGCGTTATCTTAACATGTGCAACACCCCTGGATTCCTTCCCCGAATTCTTCCCTTACGTCGGTTTTCATTCTTGATACATCCGGTAAACAAAGCTTTATGACTACGCTTTCTATTTATCGTATTCAACGTCTGAGGTTTTGAAGAAAGAATGTTTTCATTGCATTTCTTGGGAAAATTAAGCACTTTTTAAGCACCTGTTTTCAAAATTAAGCACTTTTAAGGTGCTTAAAAATGGTTTTCAAATTTAAGCACTTTTTAAGCACTTTTCATGACGCTACGCACCCTGATAATGAGTTTTATTTCTGCTTAAGGGATACAAACCTACTATTTCTGGATATTCTGGCTTCTGTTCAATAACGCATTCCATACTACACAGTTTAGGAACTATGTATGCAAACTCAAGCAAATTCTTGTCATATTATACCAACACACTTATTTAAATTAAACTTAAAATTATTACTAATATAATAGCCCAGATCTCTCGGTAGTGCTCTGACGTCACCAACAATAAAACTCGAGCCATAGCAGTGCGAGACGTTAAACAGCATTATTTCATTGTTAGAGAACCTAAATTTCAGTAATTTTAAATTTAAAATAGTAATTGTCATTCTAATTTAAAATTTAATAGCTCTAATAAAATAGTGAAATAAAATTTGCTATCCATTGATATAAAATTTATCTCACTATGATCAATAGTTCCCGAGAAATTTTAAATTATATTAATCACATTGTTACAAAAATCGTTCTGTGGGTGTATGGTGTAAAATGTCCAACATGCAGGATAATGGAGAATGAAGGTTTATTCACAAATATGCAGGAAAACACGTAGCACAGGTAACAGGAAACAATAGATCTTGCACACATTAGCAACGTGAACAGACAACAATTCACAGGTAATAATAGTTCAGCACTTTGATATTTAGCAACACAAACAGTCAGCAAATAACTAATAACAATAACAGCACTTTCAATAGCGCTCAGCTCACCAGCTTCCTAGCTCGCACTGCTGACGAAACTCTAAAGTTGTTTCAGTGGATCAACACTACCCTCTCTGATCCGAACGTGGTCCTTATATACTCTCTCCGACAGGTCGTGATGTCACATGGAGTTTTCTCGTATATTCAAGCGTATTTCCTTTCCTAATAGAGATATCGAGAAAAGGGCAGCATTTTCTGGAATCACTGATTTGTCGCCAAGGTCAGGGATCCAAGAATGGATGCTGCCTGTCACTCCATGCTTACCCTGTAAAACTCCCTCCCCAACTATAAGACTAGCGAGGTAGGAAAGTGACATTACATCTTTGTAACAATATATTTCAAATTAATTTCCATTTTTTAATAGAAAGCAGTATATTACTTCAGTGGTATATCATGTGCGTGATATAGTTTGGATGCCACGATGCATCTAATTATTTAGTGCAATCGTGATGATATAATTTGATAATATTTTTGGCAACGTTAAAATTTACAGAAAGACATCTGAAGTACAAGAAAAATTGTTAAACAACGAAAAATACTTCCCACTGAATGTTATTTACCAAGAGGTTTTTTTGAATAAAGAAATATGTAAATAAAAAAATTATTTCCTGTCATAATACGTATGTTTATTTTATTTGTTTTCAATCAATGTTAAACATTTCTCTCGCATATATATCTATTTAAACACGTCAGATTTGACGGGAAATCTCTCGAATTAAGAGGCAATTTGCGCCCGTCATAGTATGACGGGCGATTTCCTAGTTTACCAATAAATGAATATCTGAAATAGTGAGATCAGAATTTAGAAACCCAATTGCAATTGACGAAAATGCTATGTTTCTTTAGAAAATGATAAAATATATTTAAAAGCACAGAACTTTAATGGGAATTTTTAAATACTAATTATCTTTTTAAATTAAATAATCACTCCATATAACACATACAATTTCATTCATTTCTCATTTCTAAGTAAGTAATAAAAATGTAACCTCTCTTAAAAATACTATGGTTTTTATTATGTTACTGCCATTTTTTAAAGAAACATTAAAGTTATCCAGAAAATACCATTGAATTTTGAATTCTCAAATGATAAGGACAACACCTATCTCACTTTTCCACTTTACACACCCATCTTCAGCAGATTCAAGGTATTTACTTAGGGCAGATTTAAGATGCATATCAGGTTCACATACATGCTAGATTATCAGCAACAGCGAGTCCTGAAAATGTGATCCTCTGATCTCAAAGCCAAGACTCTTCTAATAGACCATTCCAGTTCCTCATAAAAATATTCAAATATTGTTATTTATCAGTCTATCAGAATTTAATTTTACAGCATCGAAAAATAATGCATAGCTTGATATAATAAATCCTCCAAATGGACAATACTATTGATCTAATAACTTTTAGCTCAGAAGAATGAGTGGATAAACCCTACTTTTAGGTAGATTCCTTATAGGAACTCTACCTATTGCAATGGTTCTCATGACACGACTTCCGGAAAATTTCTGTAGATCTTCACCGATTATGAACCCTAGAACCCAATACCACCCTTCATTCAAAAGTATATATATAACACTTTGCACATGTTATCTTGTGAACACTATAACTGGAGCGATTTGATTCGATTTTAACCGGTGTGGGATATGTTGTAAGGATAGTAAAAATTTCGGCCAAGTTTGTAGATGGGCTATCCAGCTCAAAGGGGGGGTGGGGGGGTGGAAATGGTGGGAAGTTGAAATTTTATTTTCCCAATAATTCCTTTAAAATTGAAAGAAAATTCAAATTAGGCAAATTATCACGTTATCATAGTGAACAATTTTTGTATTTAAAGTTTTTTTGATAGCTCCAATTGCTTAGAAGTTATGAACTGAAAAGTGTTATCCCCCTCCCCCCCACCCACCTTAAAGTATCTTTCAACCTATGCATGTAACCCCTTGTTGGGAAGCTCCTCATCATTTGCAGTCTCTTCCACCCTCTTTCATTCTTGCATCTCTAATCCTTATAAAAATAGAGGGCAAAATATTCTCTTCCTTATATCTCCGGACTAAAGGAATCTACCTTTGCCTTATGGCTTGCCAACAGGGATTTTTTTTTTATATGCAATCAAATCTTAGTAATCTAAAGAATATTTTACTTATATAATTTTAACAAAATGAGTTAACTGTCTTGAAATTAAACATTAAGAATGGTAAAAGTGCATTAAGAATACTGAACATTTTAAATATAATTTTACAAACCTTGCATCTGTACAAGAAATTCTGTTTTTATTCTTCTGGCCGACTCAGATTCATTATCTGAACGAGAACTGCACAATGAATCAATTTCATCAATAAAAATAATACTAGGCTTCTGCTGTCTAGCCATCTCAAAAAGATTCTTCACTAATCTACAAGTAAAGAATAAAAGTAAAAATCCAAGAAAACATAGCAGAAAAAATTTGAAAGTACATAGCATAATACATGTATTTCGCAGTATTAGTGACACAGCAAGGGCTAATATCACACACAGAATAATAATTTTTTTGTATCATTGTATTTGACTTTAAAAACATGAAATAAATCAGTAACTTTCTTTTTCATGGCACCACTCAAAACTGGCACCTGGGACACTGATACACCTCTAGCTATACGAATGCAAAGTACAAAGTTTATGTCACAAGCATTCAATTTTAGGTTTAAAAAATATGAAATTATATTCAGAAAATGATACTTTTCATTATATGTACACCACTTGGTGCTTTTCTGTCTTGGTGGATTTTCTGTGCTGCATCACCAATTTGACTTGGCTTCTTTTCTGACGTTAGTTGATGATTGGTATCTCAAGTATCACAAGCCAAATGTGCCAATCTAGACGAAAATGTGTGGTGTGCACATAACCAAAAAGAACCCAGAAAAGTCAAGATTATTGGAGAATACCTTTGATGACACCCTACATGTGGTTTTTTGGGTGGTTACACAAGTGGCCCTGATGTTTCTATCACAGTTGCAATCAAAAATACTTTTAAAAATATTATTAACAAATGACAATTTCTTTTCTCTTATTGGTTTTACAAAATCTAAGTACAATAAAGCTGGTTCCTCCAAACTGTATCTTAGCAGGTGCCATTTAAATCAGTTTTACCAATGAAAGATGGCCAGTGCTAGAAATCAGTATCTTGCATGAATTCTGTTAAATGTAGATTTAGGAGCCAAAGTACGGATGCCAACTTGGAATCATGTCTCAAATAGAAAATTGCCACTTATAAAAAGGAGAAACAATAACTGTGCAGGTTTCCTTCCCTAGTCTTTTTCAGAAATAGTGGTTGCATAGTGAACATGAATAAAGGGGAAACTAGGGATACTTGACCCTACGCGATTTTCTCAGATTGTAAGATAATTGGTAATTTCTATGTGACATTTTTATTGGACCTTTAGTCACGTGGCCTATTGGAGAGGATTTTCATTCCAATCTGAAAAGCCATCATAATGGTGTGTAGGTTAATATGTTCTGGGGATCCAAAAGTAAACTTTCAGTTTCTCATCCCTCAGAGGATAGGAAGTTTACTATTGAAGATATGATGAATTAAAATATTTCCAAGTTTTAAGCATACTTCTAGCTATAATTTGGTATACAATAATATGAAGTATCTTAATTCTTTAGGGGTTTAATTTTTAGATTATTTAGAAAAAGACAAGTTAGGGATACTTGAACCTATCTAAACCTATTGCAGCTTCGATATCGTAACTGACCAAAGCACATTTTGTGGTAGGCATAAATTTTCTAGTGCATGTAGTTTGTCGGCAATATTGGAAACTCAAATATAGAGAATAATTATTTAAAAATTGTTTGTTAGTAATTATTTAATGAATAAATTTTTTTTTTAATATTTTAATTTCAAATTAAAAATAAATTTGAATTAATTGATATAAAAAGAATTAAAAATAA
The DNA here is from genome assembly GCA_013235015.1 of Araneus ventricosus. Lineage (NCBI taxonomy): Eukaryota > Metazoa > Arthropoda > Arachnida > Araneae > Araneidae > Araneus > Araneus ventricosus. The sequence continues at coordinate 6,924 of BGPR01049209.1, forward strand.
ATTATTTCAGTTAGAATTTTAAAAAGAATTGAAGTTTAATTAATCTATTTTTTCCTTGCCTGAGAAAGAAAGATTCATTCATTATTTTAATAAAAATTTTTTGCTCGAACTATTTGTCATTGTTTGGTTTTTATTTAATGTTTTGCCATTTCTGTTGAGTTTGTCTTTCTTTCCTGGTATGAATTTTCTCCTGAAATATATTTTTATTTTGTTTTTATTTTTCTTTAAATATTAGAAGAATCGAGTAAGCCTATCAAGCTTCTCAATTTCTTGTTTTGAACAATATTTTTTAGAATTTTTTTTGCTTTTTGATGCTATTCTATTATTATTATTTTTTAATTTTTCAAAACTGGCAATTCTTCAATGAGCTAATGACGTTGCTAGGTTTTCAGTTCCATAGCTGTAATTTTTTCATTTAATTAAATAACTAGTTTTAATGTAATGACTTAACAATTGATTAACTAGATTATATTAATAACAACTGCATTTTATAGTAACCATATTATTCAATTTTTAATATTAGTTTCATTAATATTATTTGATAATAAAGATATTTTCAATTCAGTAGTTATAACCTAATATCTGAATTTCGCGTATAAACAAATTATCAAAAGAATTTCAGTACAGTTTGCATGTAGGGTCAAGTATCATAACTCTTAAGAGTCAAGTATCCCTAGCTTAGGGTCAAGTATCTCTAACCTGAGGGACACTTGGCTCTATGCGATTTCATGAAATATATTTATTTTATGATTAAATGAGATATCAATTTAGAATAAGAATATATCTCATTCTTAAAAACAAATCCTTTCACGATACTAAAAATCCAAATATTCGAGAAATATAAGAAAAAGTAAAAGTAGGGTCAAGTATCCTTAGTTTCCCCTACCTTGTTTAAAGATATAGATAATTGAGCAAAATTTTCAGAAATGCGAGTATCTTCACCAGGAGGCTTGGATAGACAATGCATGTACAGGGCTTAAACTTTATCAACGTCTTTTCCACTTAATTGTGTGAAGCCCAAAATTGTTATTTTTCTTTTACGTGGGCGTCAACATGAGAGTTTGTTGTGATCAAGAAGGGACGACTGGTACCACTTGATGATAATTTGAAATACATCGTGGGCACACAAGGTGTCAGGGGGAGGCTATGTTTTGTAACTTTTAGCTGCACTACTCTGGATCATAGAATGAAAGTGAAACATCATAGTTATATTTTTAAACACGACTCAGACTAGCAAAAGATTCGGTCTGGTGACAAACACCAATCGACCAAAACTCAAATCTTGGGTCTCCTGCTTACGTATTTTGCGATGAATCACCGGCAGCTTTGTGTTATTTGATAATAAAACATTCATTTTATTATATTGTATTGCACATGTTAAAGAACAGTATAAGTTTAAAGTGATTCAATTCATGGAAATTCTACTTCGTTTATAAAGTTTAATTTTTTATTTCTTCCGATATAAAAATAGCTTTGATTTGTTTAATCATGCCTGTCGTTATTACAGACAGAAAAAGAAGAATGATGAAAGACAAATTATAGAAATTCATATCTACTTTTCACTTTCTCCAAGCCACTTGGAAACAAGGTTTGAAGAGGATACAGAGAAAAAGGTAGAATTATTGGCCTCAGTTGCTACAGCCTTTGCTAGAAAGGATTTTCCTGTTCCTGGAGGCTATCAAAATATTTCAAAAAATGAATTTCCAACACAGCAGGAACAACAATTGTTTTCAAACACACATTTATATCAGATGCACAAAGTAATGTACCCCAAAGAGTAATATTCCTTTCCAAGGCTTTCGTTTTCCAGTAAACAAATGTGGAAATTTTATGGGTAATATTACAGCTTCCTTCAGGGCTTCCTTTGCACCTTCCAAGCCAGCAACATCAGACCATTGGACGTTAGGCTTTTCAATAACAATGGCTCCTATAAAAAAAAGAGGAATAAATAAATAATAAGTTTACCATAAAATGTTAAATTTAATACCACGTTAATTATGGTAAAACTATGTACCGGCATTATTTTTTTATTGCAAACTTAGATTACGTACAGTTGATCTGTGACGGGAATTATTTGCAGTCTTAATTTTTAATACAAGTTATGAATGTTAGCATATTTTTATATACATTGGTTAACCACCATAGAAAGAATATTTTCTCAAACTAATTTTTTTTTTGTATTGTTTGTGCTTAATTTGCAATAAATGGCTTTATGACGCATTCGACATTTTGCATAACATTTTAAGCACTACATTTAAATTAGCAGTATATAAAGATGTTATAATGAATAACCTTGACTCAGGCTGAAATAATTTTGTTAGTTTTCCAGTATTTCTCGATTAACTAATTCCACTATTGTATTAAAACCAATTAGTTACAAACAGCAGATCAAGCTGCAAAACTAAATACTACTGAAATTAAAATACCTCGTTAGTTAAGATTTATATTATAACAATGCACCAAACCTTATTTATTAAACACTACTGATTTAATTTTTAATTGGACTAAACGATGTTTATGGTTCCACAAAAAATAATAACTTTAAACATCAAATTGTGGTGAACAATATTTCTTTTAAGCCTTGCACCTGTACAATTTCATTATGAGATCCATAAAATCTAACTATCTATGCTATCACGTCTATTTGCAAGTGCTGCACCAACTTCCTTCCCTCATTCTCTCAAGGTATTAGACACCACGTCAAATCAACAGCAATGGCCAGATAACATATCACGTTTTGTTAGTTTTTTGCTCAGAACATTCAGTACTATTTTTTCAGATGAAAATATGATTTTAGATTGTTGACGGTTTGCGCCCAAGTTATGAAAGTTTGAAAATTTTATAATAGTAGTAATTGTAAGAAACTATTTAGCCTAGAATGGCCAATCTCTGTCATTTCTTTGGTTTTACTTAATTAACAAAGTATACAGCAAACCCAAATTACACTGCTTTATGAAAATGTTACGACACCATTCTACAAGTCTTATGTAATGACCCCTGGATCGAATATATCATTTGCCCCGCTCCTTACATTTCACCAGTGCCCCCTAATTTTATCTTTGTCCAGTGTTCATGGCCGTGTTGATTGGAGGAAAATGATTATTTTAACCCGTAAAATGTCTTCTGAGGGGCTACAGAGATTCAATTCTAAAAAATATAGACATTTACCCAACAGGGAAGTTTGGGATTCCCCCCTTAAATGTAAAAAAATCAATAAAATGACAGTTTTCTGGTTTGTTTTTTGCAATTTTCTTCATATAAATATTTTACTAAGCTTTAGCCCCCCCTTTTATCTTTAGTACCCCACCTATTAAGCCTGTCGTTTGCATTTTCCCTAAAAGCGGGCAAGGGAGAGGGTTCAAACATATTTCTGAAAATTTGATCACAGCGTTTACCACTCTTTATTTTTATGGTATTATATTTCATTGGAACGGTGGAGGAAAGGATTAATTTCCTTAATTTAAAATAAATAAATATAAATAAAATTATTTATAAAAATAGTTTGGAAGTTTCACTGCTAGTTGTGGCTTTGCACATCAAACCGGATTAAACAAACGGTTGTAGCTCAGTAGACAAGACAGGTGTCTAGTTCAACACGAAAATAATTTCTCTCGTCTGGTGATCAAATCAAAGGAAGGAGCGGGCAATTTGGTCGTCTTTCAGATTAAAAGCGTACTATATATAAATTACATATATTATATTTTACAGGGATGAGTTAACAAAAAAGCAAATTGAAATAATACTCATGGCAAAAAATTGGAATAAATTTATACCGAAAGAATCTTTAGAAACAAAGTATCAGAATGCTGTATATTCAGAAAATATTTTCATAATATTTAATAACTGAGTATTTATAATTTAGTGTATAAATAAAGCAAGAATATTCAAGAATCATTCATTAAAGTTTACCAAACAGGTTTATTCACATGGTCAAGATGTAAATTACAAATTCAAACAGTAGGCTTATATTTATTTGTTGCATCCTTTTAAGTACAGCATATAAAAGTCAGGAATATATTTGTATTTTTGATGAGTTAATCAAAAATAATACATGGACAAATAAATTTAACAGCTATGCAATTTATTGAAAAGTGTCTAGCTCTTTATAAATTACAATAATATATCAATATACTGAATTTCTTTGTCATTTCTTTTGACACATACATTTTTTGTAAGTAACTTGCGATGATTTGTACAAAACAGGAGGGTGTGGCATTGCAGTTACAATGACCAGATCATTTAACGTGTTGTTGAAGCTGACTTCTGAAGAGTGCTTTTCTTATTTGTGTTTTTTTATTTGGTAAACAGTCTCCCATTGTGCAACTTGCCTTGTTTTGGAGAATACCTATCTTTGTTTTCATAAATAAAGGATGTATTTTGCATCTATCTACTGGATTTATTTTCAGTAGAGGCTAAGTTTTCCCAGTCTGCATTGGTATCCT
>BGPR01049211.1:0-11365 GCA_013235015.1 Araneus ventricosus
TCAAACCCTACCTCCTTTCGTCAAAACCAGTAACAAAAGTCACTACATAACGAGCAGTCCCACTCTATCAGCTTACCTTTTGTTTTATTAAAGTATCACACTATATCGCAAAAGAAAACTAATAGCTTTGGTGTAGCTATATTTTCACCAATCTAATTCCCTTCACTAGAGCTTGCAGTGGAAAGATGTCATGAAACTAAACGGTCATATTCTTTTGTTGATTCACAAGGAATTCAAAACCAAAAAATGGTCCAAGCGACCACCTTTATGTACCCATTTTTCTTGAAACAAGTATGAACGAAAAGATATTCTCTTATAATGAAATTTCTGCACTCCAAAGTAGGTAATGATTCCGAAGATGAATCGCCTTCTAACAACAACTAAAAAATTGGCAAATTTCATAGTATGCTTAATGATTTCACCAACATACATAACAAAACAGTATATCTCTACATAGATGAATCACTAGATTGCCATAGCAAGCGCTAGGATAAAGCTATAATATATTCCCAAACAAAAAGACCTAGGTTTATAAAACTACTAACTTTGTGAACTGAAAGTATATATTGGAACTCTGGCTTATTTATACAGTGAAAATGATGTTCCATGAGGATTATGAGATTGGTGGTGTAGTCCACTAAAAGTGTTATGACGTCATTCAGCGAACCAACCGAAAATAAGGTACATCAACCACGACAACCACACTTTCACCAGAATTAGCCGAAATACTTATTAAATGTAAACGGATATTTATTGTACTTAAGGGCAAATGAGGGAAGGGTTTACTTCCGTTAATAAAGTCGTCAAAAGTGAAGTAGCATGTATATTTTGCCTTCAAAAAGGTAAAATAGTGTTTATTAAAGACAGATAAAACCTACTTTATGCTTGGTACTTACACAGCACTTCTGATGGTGAGAACGTGGAATCAAAAAAAGTCAAAATCTTCGAAGTTGTCGCACGTGGCTGATTATTAATGCACGGTGAGTAGACAAAGCTGACCATGTTTGTCGTACTACCCAGTGGCGAGAAATCAGCAACGAAAATACTACAAAAAGATTTTTCGCTACTTATTTAGTCAAGCAGTGTGGAACGCTTTTGTAATCTTCAAAAAGAATGGAGGAAAAATGAGGCAAGTTGAATTTCGAATGAAATTAATCGAAAGATTAATTGAAGTAACAGTCTGTAATCCATCTACTCGCCGGGGTCCATTTCCTAAATCGGAAGAAAATGTCGTTCGCCTGACAGGAAGGCATTTCCCTTCTTATGTTGATGAAAGTGAATCCAGAAAAAAGTCAAGGAAGTGTGTTGTGTGCTCATTAAAAATTAATGAGAACGGTAAACGTGTGCGGAGAGAATCACGATTTGAATGTAAAAATTGTAACGTTGGACTTTGCGTTGCACCCTGCTTTGAAATTTACCATACGGAATCTAACTTATAGCATTTTTATTTTTAATCTCATGTCTTAACTTTAATATATTTCAAAAAAAGTATAAAAAGTACCTAGGTAATCAGTGTAATGGCCAGTTTTATCAATCATTAGTTCATGATCTTGTTATATGTGATTGATTTACTTCATTTCTGAATTTGTGAATATTGCAAAATTTTTTAATCAGTACAATATTAAAAAATGTTTACATATTATTTTATTGTTATGATCAAATCTGCATTACATAAAAACAGATCATAAAATTTTGAAAAAAAGAATTAACAGTTAACATTATAATTGTATAAATTTTGTTATTTTCAGTTAGACAAGTTTTACTACATATCTTTAATATCAAACTTTCCAATAAAGCTCACATTTTAAAATTCAAGTTTGATCCTTATTTTACATTTCATCTTTACTCTCTAGAATAGATTTTATTCACGATTTTTCATTTTATTATCCCCTAAGATACAATTGCAAAATTTAAATGCTGAATTAATTTTTTTAGATTTTCAATAAAATTCACATTGTTTCAGTTTGGGGCCGTTCAAATATTACGTAAGCATGTTTTTGGAATTTTATGACTTAATTCAAATAAAAAACTCTAACTCGGCTTAAAATAAAAAAAAGAATATAAGTTTAATTTCCTTACAACTTCAAGTTTAAGCTTACAAAAATCAAGTTTAACTTTCTTTTGCCAATTTTAACTTTTTTTCCAAATTTAATTTTTAAAAATTAAATTGTTTGTGCAAATTACAAGAGATTTTCGGAAATAAAGTGATTTTAATGTCTTACGTAAGCATCACTCATACTCCCTCTCCTCCTTCTCAGCAAAAATAAGCAACCCCCCTCCCCCCTTGGGTGCTTACGTAATATTTGAATGGCCCCTTTTCAAAAAACATTACTGAGTAATAAAATTATTTAGGCGTTTTGAATGGGACTAAAAATGTTTTTCCTACAATTTAGACCAAAATGCTTTGTTTTGTAATAGTTATATGCTAACTGGATAGAAATACAAATTTCTAAAATAGTTGTCATGTTAAGAAATGAAAAGTTTAGAAACTTTAAATTTAAAAAAAGATTTTTATTAAAGCTTCTTCAGGTTCAGTTTCTAATATTTTTTCATCTAACTTTTTAAATGATTCTCAGAAGATACTGAGTAAAATTAGGATTCCGATTTTAAATATGTGAATTAGTTTCTGAGAAAAAATATTTTCTAAAAATGTATGTACATTTTTTGCAAAATATAAGATATTTTGTCTTTCTTTATTTTCTATTAATAACAAAAAAAAAATTCAAATATATTAAGGCTCAAATCATGTTTTGAATTTTCGCTTTTTCCGAAAAAAGTTTACAAGTAGTATCTGTTGCAAATTAATGAATTCTTTAACCCTTTCAAGGGCTGTGGTTTCTTTTCGAAATCACCTGTTAAAGAATTATTTCATATGGAAACTACCAATTTATGGTTATATATTTCACAACAATACATATTTTAATATCCAATAAAGAGACCTAATTGCAGTAGAATTTCTAGTCTTCTTTTGTCACGGATTTATATGCGAATAAATTAAGTTTTCCCAAAGAAAAGAAATCTACCATTTTTCAATAAATTTCTAAAACATAGGACTAGAAACCCATTCAAAACTTATTACATTTCTACATGGTCTTTTCTTTGCAAAATTGGCAAAATAAAAAAATAACAGAAATATGTTACTTATTTCAAATTGTTCATGCGGTTTCAGGGATAAACACCTCTTCAAGGTACTATGCGGAATGTTTGTTACAATTGCTAAGATAATCAATTTAGAGGTTCATTCAGAGGTATCTATTTACAAGCATTTTTTTGTTTTTGTTTATGAAAAGAAAAGCTTATAAGCATTTCTACGCCATAATAAGAATCTGAGAAAGATTTTCTCCCTCAATTTTCCGAAAAGCTTCATGAAAACTTCCGTACCTTCCTATTCGTTTTAACGATAAGGAATTCAATTGTTACCGCAAACGAGGTTCCTTCCAGCAACCTGCGAGCTCATCTATTGTAAAGCTTATCACCACGAATCTGTCACTGTCAACCAAGTCATTAGTGCAGGGGAAAGCAGAAGCGAGAAAACACGGCTATGCCGCTTACGACTGCAAAATTCAAACCAGGAAAAAGCCGGTTGTTCTCATCTTCAAGGCGACAGAAAGAGAAGAAATAACACGTTTCTGCCGAAGTCGGAGTAGATTTGCTTAACGTAGAAAACCGTTTGCGGCGCTCAGAGGGTTAAAGTACAATGTTTTGTGGTAAAAATATGGTGCTTTTAAGAAATTAAATCTGCATATGACGCTCTCTTTAGCAGTTCTGTAAAGCTGATATAATTTGATCAGCGGTTTGATTTCAGATGATCTATGCATCACGGTTCAAAGCGTGGACATTCAACAAGGATGTTTCACAGATATGGGGCATACACATGCCTGGCAATGAGGGGAAGGTTCTAGTAAGAGGGGTTGTAGATACTGCGTGTTTCTTGTATGTAATTCGGGAAGGGTGGTATTATTGGAAGGTCAATACTTGGCTTAACTGTGAGCAATTATAGAAAACTAATGGAACCTTCAGTGATAATAAAGGTTGGATTTAATATATTTGGTGAAACCTACCTAGTGCAGAGTGTCAAATTTCTGACATTTTGATGGTTTTTCGTGCATTTATTATCCTCTATTCCCGTATGGATTTCAATGGGAAGAACGCAGTAATTTCTTTACATTTTCATCTGACATATAACGGGTTATTTGATATTTGGTGGAAATATAAACTATAAGTCTTGATGTTTAAAGGAAACATTTCAACTGACAATTAAGACTGGAGATTCCTGATCAGATGGGATTTCGGCGTTTTATTATGATACATTACGAATTCCTGCCTTAATTTTTTCTTGTATAACCCCGGAAAAATAATGAATGTTGTTCATAGCTTTTATAGAAAGTCGTAGTATATTCTTCATTTTATTAGAGTTTATTTGTATTTGCAACAAATTCCTGCAAGTCTAAGCAGATTGTTATGTCAAGGACTGTAATCCTAGCATTGAGACGATTAGATCTCGCAACCACACTATGGGTGATATATTATTTACTTATTGCCATGTAACTTGATTGATTTGTTTCCTGAAGCATTTTTTGGAGAATTTAACACAGAAAAAGATTACGGAACAATACACGTAAAGAACTTATCTCAATTTCATGTTGGGAACATGAGTTGGGTGATCATACTTAGTCTACATTAAATTTTATTAAGCAAAATGCCATCGGTACTAGGAAAAATATGCGTACAAGAAGTTTTTATTGATTGGTCACTTTTGTATGGAATTTCAGTTTTGGTGTATGAACTTTGGAAATATAGCTTGGTGTTGGTTGCCGACATGAAGGCTTGGTGTTCCTGATTTTTCTTGATGATTCAGCTCGTCTGTGTTGTAATTTTTCTGGAGTTTTAATTAATGTATTTAGTTGTTGGAACCAACTGCAGTAGAAAAACGTTCCAATAAGAGCTCTTGGGTCGTTTGTTCACCCACCGACCTCTCCAAGGCCTGACAATCGTTAGGGTTATCTGGGTGGGTATGGGTACAAGAAATACCTGAGGTTAGTGAAGTATGTCTAATTTGACTCCTAATATTCTTGCATCAAAATCTAAGACCGTTTAGAAGCAGACATTCTTACCAGAAAATATAATTTTATTGAGAAATAATTCCTTGTAAAGTGAAGAGCCGCGAGCTCTTCAGGTTTTTATCACCCAAATAGAACACTCAGAAATTTTTCCAGGAACGAGCATTTAGTCTTATCTGCTCGAACAAATTGTTTGGCTAAAATTATGAGTTTTAATATCTCCGCTACCAGCAGAACGGATTATGCAATTAAATTGGTTTTATTTGTGAGAGAAGGAAGTATCAGTTAAATTGTGTTCGCTAGGAATATCACTTTACTTCTACTGTTTTGAAAAGTTTGAAGTGCTTTCCTATTTTTCAGGTCAATCTCCATTTTAAGAGAATATTTGGATTTCGCCTTGGTGTAGTGTTAATACAAAGAGGTAGTTTAGATTCTTTAATTTCAATTTTAGATCCTTCTTGTTATCTAAAAATCGGTTAAAATATTTTATTCTAAATTCTATCTACCAGAGGAGGGCTGATAACTTTGCTAGCGAGTTACTCGGTCATCTTCTGAATTTTCAGGGTGGATGCTCTTTGGATCATGCTTGATCACCATGATCGAAAGGTTTCTACTCTGAACAAACGACACGCGGTGTTTATAAAAAAAATTTCTTCAGAAATGCAGAAAAAATATTGGTAAATTTCTTTCTAGAAAAGTTTTTTTTTTCATTTAATTTTAAAACTAGCTAATGATTTTTATGTTTGAGGTTAGGGCGCGGTGAAATTTCAAGTATTCTCTTTAAAACTGGAGCATTGATGGGGAAATGGAATAGTGCTCTCATTTTCAGGTCTATGGTTTGGCTCAAGAAGGTCGCAAGTTTGACCCGATACGACTAAAGCTCCGCCGTGTATGGGGAAGCCAGGCATTTTATAAATCCGTTTTGGATTAAATATACTCTCACTGATCAAGTGTCGACATCTTAGCTTAGTCGTAAGCTTAGTTTTCGGCTAAAGTGCCATCTTGGGTGTTTATCTTCAGGTATTAAATTTTAGACCTGATCTTTCTTGTGCCAAAGAGCATGAAATATTCACTGGTAAGACAAGTCAGTCTACCAATGAGGACTGCAAACGATAAAATCGAATATTTGCCTCAAATTGCTATGTTCAGATAATAGTTGAGGTCTGATAGATATCTTGTTACAAAGGAATTTCTGAAAAGTAATGAATGTTCTTCCGAATCGTTGGATATGAATCTTGATCCTTCCATGGCTAAAAAATTTCCAAAATACGAGAAACTAATTAAAAATCACCTTCGGACAAGTTTGTTTTTAAAAGTAGCATTTCATCTCGTGGAGTGGCGATGGTTTCGGCTACCAGTGTTCTTATTTAATTCATTTTATAAATGAACATCTCGTCTGCATAACCCTCCAAGGACCTCATCTGAAACATTCTGACACATCGCGAAAATTAGGCCGTTACAGCGTTAACCGAAAGGATAACGAATCAACTTGAAATCATGTAGGTGTTGCTTTCCTTGTATCCCATGTGATGGCCCTTTGCTCTAAAGTCATTTCTATGAAAGTTGCAGCACTAGGTATATTTCTTTTCTTGATAACAATTTGACTGCCTTCACTTCCACCCATTTCTTCTGCAGACCGATGAGAACTCGATGCATTGCGTGATGAATAAGTCTCCTTTCGTTGCAATTGGTAACTTTAACGGACACTCTTCTGTCTGGGTAGTGAAAATGCTAATCCTCAAGGGAGGCAAATTGAGCAATTCATTAACACTCATTCATTATGTCTGTTTAACAATGCATGCAACACGTACACTTTCACCAATGGAGTAGAACTTCAGAGAATGACAATTTATATATTAGTAAGCCTTCTTTGATCCCTCCCTTTAATTGTAGAGTGGGGCTGATTTGCGTGACAGTGACATCTTTCCCTTCTTGGATCGAATAAACAATATTATAGGCTGTTTTGTTTCAGAAAGCTGATTAATCATGTTTTACTTCAAATGCATTGATCGCAGGAATCTGGTGGAGAGTGGGCATCTTAACCTGTTGTAGTCAATTTATAACTGTTAAGCTTACGACTTGTTCAGACTCTACTATGCCAAAATAGGGATTAGGAACACCTAAACACAAGATATCATGGTAAAATAAGAATTGTGCTATTACAAAAACAGATCTCGGAACAGCCTGGAAAGTTTTGGGAAGCCTTCAGACTACAGCTAATCCAATTGCATTTCTAAGAGCCGTAATATTGCACGGCGACTTGAGCTTTCATGTCAGAGAAGCTGGTAGATAAATTCTGTATCAAGTATCAATTCTTTCAAAACTGCATAAGGTATTTGGACCAATGATTTGTAGTGCTTGGGAAATGACTAATGTTTTAGCAGAAGCTTTTGCCTATATGCCTAGCAATCGGTTCCTAGGAACCTTTCGTAAGGCATAAAACTACAAGGTACGCATTGAATTACGCTTTTGGGCGACGCAAATTATTTGTCTATCGATATTACCAATTTGGAAAGTAGCATAGCTTTTTCTATCGGAAGAGAATGCTCCGAATACTAATGGAATTGCCTACTTGATACTCCAGAATTTATTTGTATGGGAACTTTTAAAAATCGTCGGTGCGTGATTAACAGAATTCGGAAAGAGCATGTTTTTCCTGATAATTGGATATGCTCTCATAATTCCTACACCAAATTCTGGAAAGAACCAGCAAGGATCTGTTTAACGTCAGTCCATACGTACTGACTCTTTGCTTGTGGATTTTTGAAAAAAGTGGTCTACACGCGTTTTGTTCACATCCCAGAGAAAAATTATTTCTTTGATTTCAAAGTAGTTCCCTAAAGAAACATTCGTCGATTGACAATCTTTTGACCATGGATATATATGTTCGACCCACCTTCTTAAAAAGATGTATCATTTGTATCGATATTTTTTGATATTGAGAAAGGCTCTGTTTGAACATTAGAAGTATGGGGTTATAAAAATTCTTAACGATTTTGTATAAATTTGCTTCTTTCTTTCTAAAGCATTTTTGCATAACAAATATTTGCATAATACGCTTTGGCTTATTTATTGCGATGTATTTTTTGGTTTTCCACAGGGCAGTGTTTTAAGTGTGCCCCTCCGTTTTTACTTTCTGGTATACGAAGTATACAAAGAAAAAGTATTGTAATCGTCAAAAAATTCGAACTCGAGATTTTGACGAATCTCCACGTTTTAGACCTCCCTGAGTCCGAAAAGCACAATTTTAGAATTATGTCTGTCTGTATGTCTGTGAACACGATAACTCGAAAACTATGAGAGCTAAGGGATGAAATTTGGTATGTGGTCTTTAAACATAATTTGTAGGTTTCTATCAAATTTTGGACAAAATCCGTCAACGGGAAGTCTGTATGTCCGAAGTCATGTGAACACTATAACTCAAACTTGAATAGCTAGATGGATAAAATTTGGTACAGTTTTATCGTTATGAATGTAGGTCCGTATAAAATTTTGGGCCAAATGCGTCAAAGGGTTGACTGACTGACTGTCTGTCGGTCTGTATAATTTACTATTGAAGCCAATCCGCTATCTCCACGCGTTTGCGTACGGAAGCAATCGTCTGAGCTCGCGAAAGGAGCGATTACGTCTGTTTGTTCTTGAGTCTGCAAGAGTGAAACCTAGCAGTGTGCGATAGATGAGTTTTAATCGGTACGCATCTCTTCGAATTCTTTACCTAGATATTTTTCAATCACTATAATGAAAAACCTTCTGATAGTCATTGGATTCTGGATAACAGTAGGTTCGAATTTTTTTAGCCACGCGGAGGAAGGAGAAACGGCACCTTTTGGGGGAAGTATACGAGAAAGTTTAGGGGAGAACACTCCCGCTGTTTTAGTTTTTATTCTTTTATCTGTAAAACCAAACACATAGGTAGTGGTCATTCTTGGAATCTAGGAAGATGGGTGGTTAAAGTTTTCAAGGAATTACTCTTCACGGAAATCTTGCATTAGGGCAAACAACTTATCTTCTGGTGGGGAAAAAACAGCAAGCTTTTATTTTTTTTCTTTACTTATCGGATGTTCTTGATGGCGGGGAGAATTTTCTTAGCTACAATATATTGAGTATACTGAGTATATCTGTGATATTTTCCATCTCTGTCATGAAGATTGTTGGGTAGTTTACTTGCAGAGTTTATTTGTGAAGAATTTGGTGTAATTTCTCCAGCATTAACTGGAGTTGTTTCTTCATCTGTGGAGGTTTGTTTTCTGAAGCATGGTTTTCGGCTTGAACAGTGACGCAAAGCTCTTGTTTCTCGTTTCTCGATTGCTTTTGGAGATTACCTTTAGAAATTTTAGGGTATCTTGAACGCTTGTTGCAAGTACACATCTACTTTTGGCCCATTTTGCTTGTGTTTTTAGCAAGATATTGTGATGTGGTTCCTGCAGAGATGGCACATTTTGGATGCAACTTACCAAGTTCACTGAGATGGATTAAGAGATAATTGCAGCATTGGTGGTACTGTTTACTTCTGTACTCGTGCAATCAAATACAGCAGAGTATCTAGAAGTTCTTCAGATTTTCCGAACGTAGGAAAGGCACTAAAAATATGCAACTGTGTTGCCTTATATTTGAATTGGTTCAGTTGGTTTATTCTGTCCAATCAAAATCCTTTTCTCATTCTCTTTGGATTACATTATAGTGTCTGTAGGAGACCTTTATTCACAATTTTAGTTGGCTTCAGAGCTTACTCTGATATTGCGAAATATTTCTGATACTGTTCATTCAGGTTTCTGGTTACATTGTAATGACCATAAGTTGATAACGGGAAACACTTTACCAAGTCGCCGGCTTCTTTAGGTTTGAAATTGGTCTTGTATGCCATGTTCCGTCGTTTCATCATTTCAATGAATACAACAGGAGCGTCTTAGCAGGACAGAATGCGAGGATGTGGGTGGGGGATATTTGGGGAAGCAGTTTTTGCTTGCATTCTCGTTGATTAACAAGTAGCTCATATTTCAGCAAGAATTATTCTCGAGCAGTGTTCCAATCCGCATTCATGATATCAAATATAACGCTTAGAAATTTTATAAATTATTTACCTTCCATTCATGACCACTTTCCAGATTTATTGCCTGATGCCAAAAAATGTTGTTAGGGTTTTATAAAAGACTTCTTGGAGTGTTTATCACACGTGCTTGATACTGGTCTAGAGCAATATTGTCCAATCTACAATAGCTTTGGATCTGTCGTATATGGCTCTGCTGCACCGTCCTGTGTAAACTTTCTTTAGAATATTCGGGGAAACAAAAGTGTCTAGGAAATCTGCCGATTTCATCATCTGAATCATAGTATGCTGATTTTGATTCATCTCTTTCAAGGACGACAAACTAATTTTGCTTTATTTCGATTGCATTTTACCAAATAACCACACTAGAGACGTAATTGTTTCATGATGATTGTTTGTTCAGTGCTCGTCCATTCTACCCTCCTTGCTCAGGATAACACATCTCGCGTCAAAACGAATCCCACTTCAATCCAATCAACTCGTTTTTTAGGTTATCTTTGTCACTATCCTAGTTTTACTGTCGACTCGGCAAGCTTTTTTCAACTCGTGTGAAGTAGGGTTTTGTTTGTGGAATAATAGTTATCTATAACAGCTCCCTTACGGAATCATTTTATGTTTCAATGAATGTACACGGTAATGTGTGCAAAACTGTTTATTTCTCAACAAAATTATCTAGAAAATATGTCTCTTGTGCCATTAAACGATGAACTAATTAACCAACCTCACTAGGAAACAAATATCAGAAACAGCGCTATACTGCATCACTCATCCTAATTGATTCATTGGAACAGAGGATTTAATTCTTGGATCTGTATTTGCTTAATAACTAATGCATCTTTCCCGATGTTGCAAAATTTCGATCTTCAATTTTTGGTCTGAGAACATTAAACTGGGTTTATATGGTAGTCTACATGATGGTTTGTTCCTTATTTTCACTGCTGTATTATGACTATGCTGGAAATGTTCTGCAGTTTTATTTAAATATAATTGTTTTGTGTTTTATTCTCCATTTCAATAAATAAATGAAGGTGAACTGATTCTTCTCGCCATCATCCTGTCGAAGGCCAGAAAACCATTAGTGTCTGCATGGTTAAAATAAAGAGCTGAAATTAAAGTTCTTTTAATTTAAATGGTGATGGACACTTCTTGATATTTCATATCAAAAGATAGGTGCCAAGGCTATTTAAGAACGGAAATTTGTCACTAGAATATCACTTTGTTGGAAATCCATTCGTTGCAAAATGAAAAGCCATGACAT
>BGPR01049212.1:0-11365 GCA_013235015.1 Araneus ventricosus
GAGTCAATAACTGGGATCACTTTTCTACATCAGTATTAATCGTGTACAATGTTTAGCAGCTTCAATGTTTAGAAAATACACAGAAAAAGGTGAATTATCTGGTTTTGAACTGAATATAAAAACCAGAAAATGGCGGTTAAGCCACTTAAAGAGTCAATAACTGGTATCACTTTTCTACATCAGTATTAATCGTGTACGATTTTTAGCAGCTTGAATGTTTAGAAAATACACAGAAAAAGGTGAATTACCTGCTTTTGAACTGAAAATGAAAACCAGAAAATGTTGGTTCTCCGCCATTAAGTGGTGGTTAAACACCATTAAACCCATTATCCGCCAAAACTCAATTACTAAAATTTTCAAAAGAAAATTGCATTAATATGATAACATGGAAGAAATTTGACAGAAAACGCTGTTATGAAATCTTTTAATTCAATTTTAATTAGAATAAATTATCTTTTTAACTAGGAAAATGACTTTTATTGGATTTGTGCCATTTCTATCAGTCAGCTTTACATTCAGATACAAAAAATAACGCTAAAATTTGTTTTTCTTAGGTGAAAACAAGGGTCCCAAAAAAGGGACAATAGTCGATAATGGGTTACTGGCAAATATTTGAATAGTGATGAAAACAAGATACTTGTGCAAATAATTCGCAATCAGAGAAAAAACTAAACTTTTAAAGACTTCGACGAAGAGCAGGTCTTATTTTTATATCTTTATTTACTTTTTTTGGATGCAATATCTAATATTCACAGATCTGATACCCTTTTAAAGGGGGTGAGGAAGAGATGATTCCTAATTTTATACTGACGTATCATCTGCGAAATCCTGTACGCAGAAGAAAAAATTCTACCAGAATTGCATCTATACCTACCGTAAAGGAAAGCGTTAAATATAGAAAACTCCAATATCTATTTACACTTTTCTTACGGTGCCATATTTTTTTCCATTTCTATCAGAAGAACAAGAAAAAGGAAGCGAGCTAAACTACGAAGCGTTTCTTAAGAACCAAATTGCCTCAACTACATCGGAAATACGAGGTTAATAGCAAAAAACGCAGAATAATAACCTGGATCGCGTGCAATAAGGAGAGACGTTCACAGCAAAGATTATCACCGTTTGTTACGTCGCAGTTTTTCTTCTTTGTTCAATCTTTCATTTTTAAGGAAATGACAGAAGCGTAAACATTCCACTTTGACAACGAGCCAAATTTCTTTGAAAGATGCACTGTGAACAGGACTATCATCTTATTCATTTACACAATATAGTCCTTTAAAGTAGAAAGGAAGTGACGAAAAAAAAATCGAAAATAACATCCTTTCTTAACGCTATAAAGCAGGTAGGAGAGTCAAATAAATCGATGGAAAAGACTAGAGAATCAGTATCGATTCTGCACTACCCTAAAGGTTGTTATCGAATGCTGGATAAGGCACCAAAGGCAGAAATTGGAAGATTTTGCCTGCGAATTGGTTTCCAGGGGAAGTCAACAAATTTCTGAATTTAACTTCCATTACGCAAATGATTGTAGGGCAAATTCAGAAATTGCGCACAATTTTTCTTCATAAAAAAGTCACCTTTCTATGATTGATTTCTTTGGAGTGGTCATTTAGTCAGTTAATGGACATATATATTGATTATAGGATTTTCAATCAGTTTATTATGTTTCGGGACTAGCATTTATCAGTTTCAACAAAAACACTATTCCATTTTTCAATTCAAGGTGATGTATAACATACTGTTCTTGATAATGATCTGTTATTATAAAATTTTAAAGTTTTTCCTAATGTAAAATCATACAATATTTCAATAAGCATAATATTTTTCACTAATATCTTCCAGACAAATCATATTTTGTGTTTGTTGCATAAATATGGCGTTTTACGATCAACTGCCTAAAACTATTTAATATGGGCTTAGAATTGGCTGTTTAAAGTGAAATTTAATTTAACAAGTCAACTCCAAAATTCCTCATCAAAAAAGCTTAAGCTCAAGTAAATATTTAACCGCTACAGGTTTAAGGGATACTTTACACTAACAACACAAAATTTCTTCTTCAATCTGTCTTGTTTTTTTTTACGCTTTTGAGGTTATCTTATAAAAGTTATACCTTAGCAAAACACTACAAAGAGGAAACTAAAGAGAAACTTAAAATTTACTTTAATGTTTCTCATCAAGGATAGTTTATTGAAAAGGATATACTTTCATGTCCAGCGCTAAATTTGAAGAATAATGTATTTTTTTGGCAGCAGTTCCTCTTTATTCTTCTTCTGTCCTTTATATTCCTCATCACGAATTGAACTAATATTGTACCCTGCTTCATATCCCAAAGACAATCGATTCTCTAATTTGATGAATGACATATTTTCTTCAGTGACCGAGCGTAAAGAGTTCTGTATACTTTTTATGATCTTTTCCTACATTCATCAATTAACGTTAAAAGACTCTGTGTTCCATATGTAAGCTAAAAATTGAAAAGAAAAATATGGCTAAACGAATGTTTTATTTATAAATTTATAATCAAGCATTTATTAAAGGTTATATATTCTTTAATGTAGTTCAAAATTTTTTATGATATACTCCTAACTTTGCAATTCGTTATCATAATTTCTTTCATTCTTTTCAATTTTAACTATCAACTAAATTAATATTAAACGATGGATGTCATATCCTATTTAAAAAATAAATTTATATGGCGATATTAAGACGGCTTTCCATAAAAACCTCTTTTCTTCGTGGTCTTTATTATTCATATGACATAGTTGCTTTCCATCAAAAACCTTTTTTCTCCATTGTAAAAAATAATAATAATGTTGCTGAAAAGTAGGTCAGGAATCATTGTAAAATGATTTCATTCGAAATTTATTTCTAAGTTTTTGATGGAGGATGATTTAAAGTATCAAACTTCAATGACGAGGTTCAATTTTTATGTGTGCCAACATGATAAAAAAATTATTTCCTTTGCATTTCCTACGTCCATCGCTTAATATAATAACTATTTGAGATTCTCCATTCTAAATCTTAGATAAGGCTACAAATGGTAGGAAATATACTATTCATTCCTGACTTCTGACCAAAGGTAGATAGATATTCGAGGAAAATATATTTCGGCGGCCAGGCTCAAATTTCTTGAATGACAGATTATTTCTTCAGCAGCAGCTTCTTCTGTCCTAACAGAACTAATATTAAGGGCTCTATGTTCCATATCCCAGCTATAAACTGAAAAGGGATTGCATTTTCGCTTACAAATAGATATTAACACAACATCGTTACTTTCCTCGGAAACCTCTTTCCCTTAAGCCCCGAGGGCTCTTGGACCCTAACTAGGAGTCCCTTCTGCATTGAAGTGTTCGGCGCTTTGGCGTCAAGGGAATTCACTACCCATTACCTTCTTATTTCTTCTTTTAACCCGTGTAATACCTTCGAGGTTATGATGGGGCCTTTTCATTTCGAACATAATGTCTGCAATGGTAGCGGAATCTTCGAGAAGAGGTTTATTTATTTCTCCATTCAGGATATATTCTAGAATGGAGAACAAGGAAAAGATCTTCCTCCAAGAACTTCATCAGATATAGCCAAAGCTCTTACCAGTTGCATCGGAAACGGAGGCATCAGAGCTACTAAAGTTCCATGTTCGTCGTAAATGGAGCTTTCGATTTTGATAGTATTTATTCTGCACCAGTATAACGTTGCGAAAAATTCGAATGGCGAAAGCATTTTTAGAGAGCACACTATTTGCAAAAGATCACAAAGACGCCCTTTTTTACGTCTGGTAAAGAATTTCATAGGTTTAAATCTAGTGTATAGAATCCAAACTTATATTTCACTTATATTTTCATATGAGTTAAATATTGAATAGTCTATCATTTTGTATAGAAAACTTACAGAGGTATTAGTCCTTTTAGTGTTTTATCTATAATGTAATGTCTCTTTTATGTATTTCAAATTGTAGCAAAGTTTCACCTTTTCTTAAGTATTCTGAGTTTTGCTGTTGAATTATTATCTTTATGATTTATTCAATTTTTTATATGAGAAATCGTACCTATTTTTCTCGAAAGCATACTAGTCAAATAAATGCAGTTGTTAGTGTCATTTTCATGCTCTCTATGAGTGGATACTGGCTTTACAAAATTGATGCTATCTTGATGATACCATGAATAATTTTGAATACATTTTTATTGTTCATTGAATAAAAAAAATGTTTTCCTTGAGAAATGTGTAAGTTGGATCAAATTATGCCACAACATGGTTGTATAGTGAATTATCCTGATATTCGTGTCGCAACAATTAGTGAAAAACCAATAGCATAATAACATAATAATTCTTATTAATGGTATGAAAATATGCTTTTCATTTGAACTTTAGATTTTTCACTTACTATGAGTTTGTTGCAGACTGAAAAATTATAAATTTGTCTTTTTATTTATTATGACTTTAAGAAATTATTAGTGTGAATGTAATGTGAGTAAAAATACAATCAAATATTTTGAAAGAAAATCTTTAAACTATTTATTAAATTTTTCTTAATTTCTTATAAGCTTTTCATGCAGCTAAAATTCAGTTCGGTGAGATTAGAAGATCTATTCAAATGTATGGCAAATGGGATACGTTCGTACGATATTTATTATGTGATCTGAGGACTAATAATTTTTGAAAGAAATAATTTAAGGATATTAAGTGGAAAAAACTAAAAAAATTGTAATGAAGGATTGTATTGTAACGTAATTTGTAAATGAAAGACCAAAACTTCCATCTAGACACTAAGAACGCTCTACGATCTTCTCATTAAAAACTCTAAATAGCGGAAAAGAGAATAATGGTTTCAAAAATAATCCAGATTTTGTAATTACAACTTATTCCACAATCGAAATTCTATATATTGGCAGTTGGCGTGTTTAACTCTAACGATACGGTATCGTTCCAACCATCCCTTCAAGCAAAAGACGGTGGACGTCCGAAATGTATGAATATCACCTTGAAGTCTCCCCCCCCCTTTCGTTAAGTGTGATTGATTTCACACCCGCAGCGCGCGCTTTCTTCGTTAGAGTGGCTCGCCCAGAAGAGTTTGGGGAACAGGGGAGGGGGTTCTTTGAATTCGGAGAGTGCCATCTGTCCGCCCGGGACCACCTCGCTCGGTAAGTACGAAGGGCCTGAAGATTTTCTTGGGTTGATGGTGTTTTCTCTTCTGGCACCTTTTCATCGCCATTGTCTCCTTGTTCTCAGGCGTCATCTAATCGAAACCGATAACGACAAGCGAATTGCTGATCACCAGAACCGGCTGATTTTCTATGTTTTTAGATACGGGCGATCCGTTCCACGCTAAATTGATCAGTGCAACCGATTGATGGTTACATCCTTGATCACTACAAGCGAATTATTGATCACTAGAGCCGGCTGATTTTCTATGTTTTTAGATACGGGCTGTTCCACGCTAAATTGATCAGTGCAACCGATTGATGGTTACATCCGTGATCACTACAAGCGAATTGTTGATCACTAGACCCGGCTGATTTTCTATGTTTTTAGATACGGGCTGTTCCACGCCATATTGATCAGTGAAACGGATTGATGGTTTCATCCGTGATCACTACAAGCGGCGACTACTGTATTAAATTTCATTTTGTTGCACATGTTACATGCACATTCTCTTACACATGCACGTGTGTACTATCTGTAGTTAAGTTATATTAACGTCCCGTTTTGAAGCAACACGATGGCTATTTGGGGACGAACCTCATAATTTTGAACCACGGTAAGCTGACGAGGACGACACCGGAGCTGGGCCCACCTTCTCCAAACTTCCACGCCACACCAACGGGAGGACGTTTGGCCACTACATATGATTTATCGTGCAACAGGTCCCATAAGCGGCGGATCTTCAGTGGAATCGGGTTTCGATCTGGAACTCTCCGGCCCCAAAGCCGAGACCTTACCACTAGGCCTTCGCGGCCGATATGTACTATATGTAAATTGCGTGATGCGAAAGTTGTCAGCAGAAGAAGTAAATATAAAAACTATCTCTATAAATAGTTGTCAGACAGGCGGACAAGTGCTTGGGCAGACAGAGAGACTGATGGGCTGAAGGACAGACAAGCAGACGGACAGACGTATGGACAAACAAACAAAGAAACGGGGTGGCACGCTTTCTGCAAATTAAGGGATATAACAAATTCTCAAGTACGGGATGCAGCGGCTGATGCAATCAAGCCAGGCAATGATAAGGTAGATGAAATAAACATAAAATATTATCAGGCCACGATGATTCGGACTGAAGGTTAAATTTTTTCAATCAATAAGATTCGTATTAAATCGAGTAAAAGCTTCGGCAATTGTTTGAATTCTGCGCTAACAAAGAATTTAACCGATTCGTTCATTGACTGAAGAAACCGGAAAAGCCGATAAAAGGTATGAAATAAAACAAATTAAATTGAATTATTGGTTCTGTCATGTAACACTGGCTAGTCAGAAAAAAGAAGGAAATTTTTTAATAAGTATCAAAGTCTTTTAATTTAATTACATCTGATTAAAAATAAATGGACACTAAGAATAAAAGGATTTATATCCATTTTGAATTGATGAAAGACAGTTTTTTCTAATGGTTTAAAAGTCGATGAAAGAAATAAGACATTTTTTTCCATTAGAAGTAGGCTCATTTTGGTACAGAGACAATTTTTCTTCTTCTTAGAAATAGGCTATTTTTGGTACAAAAGTAAGAAGTGTTTCTTTATGTTTTTCTCAATTTTATGTTTTTAAAAAATTAAAATAAGTTAATGGGATCAAAATAAAATGAATGTAATTTGAATGAGATAAATTTAAATTTTTTTGTATATTAAATGAGTGTAATCTATGTCTTTGAGGTGTTCTGCTGGTTGTATCATAATTTTAATTAAAATTATACAACAATTGAATAATTAATAGAGATCAGATAAGTTTAAATATTGCCATCAAGTTAAAAATTGATTAATATTTTCCTAATTTTTAAAAATTTTGCATAGTGGTTTCACATTTAAGATAAAATGTTAATTTACCTATTAGCACAAAACATAATAAACGCATACAAGTGGTTTTGTATATCGAGAAATGGTTTGTTCGGTAACTCTTATGCTATATGCTAAATGTGAAAACGAATGACAGATAATGAAATACAAATCATTAAGATCTAAATAATGATGCGTTATTTAAACCATTCGTTTTTTATGGCTTCTCATTAATATTTTGTAAAACATACTATAATTATTTACTAACTAGGCTTTTTAAAACAAACTTTATAAAATCATATTAATTTCTTTACTTTATTAATGCCAGTGGAGTCATAATCTTTCAGTGGAGTCATAATCTTTCAGTGGAGTCATAATCTTTCAGTGGAGTCATAATCTTTTTTAGATTACTTACCGAAACATGTATTTTATTTGTATACCGTATGCATGTATTTTATTTGCGCACCGTCTTTTAGTTGGGGACTTCTGAAATAAAGTTAAATGTCAGCCAAAATATTTGAATTGTCATTGTAAGTTCAATTAATGTTAATTTTTTCCATCGCTTGCCTTGATTTCAGTTAGAAATGAAGTTTACCGATCCTATAAATATTGGTTTGCGACTGAATACATGATTTCAGCAAATGTTTTGCATGCATAAGAAAAATTTATTGAATATCACCTCCATAAAATAACATAATATGTCACAGACAACAATTTATGCAGTGAATTTTCGTTATTAAAACCTATTCGGAACCAATGAAGCCACATTCATAAAAATGTTATTGCACTAAACAAGATTTACTGCTATTATAAAACGCATTTAGAATGATAAGACCTTTTTATGTCCACAGCTAGAATCGGAATCATAACAGCAACATATTTTAAGGCAATGACATATTAAAAAGAGTGTTAAGAAACATGAAAATAATAACTATTTTTCCATAAATTATATTCAGTATCCATCTGTCATGTTTTACTATTCCGTCTATATTCATCACTTAAATCACGTGCCGCAGAAACAGTGTTATTTTAGATAACAAAATTTGTTATACAATTTTCTATTCTCTCGGGTAAAGGCTTTTTTTTTTTTTTACTTTAATCTGAAACCAATGGCTCAAATAATTCGTATTTTACACACGTCTCTTGTTCCCAAATTATGTAACGATTAATTAAACTCTAATTTTGCTCAGATTCTAGCCAGATTTCTTCAATCAATCATTTTTAAAATTTCCGGAAAGGAGCACGTTTCCATGTTCCACCGAAAAAAGAAATAATTAAATAGGGTTTCTTGTTAGGTAGGGAAAATTAATTTCTATTGTATGAAATTTTTTTTATTTGAAAGATTAATCTCAAATAAATGACCGTCTTTCTGTAATAAAAAATAATTAAATTTATGTATAACGCACCTATAATTAATTATAATTTGTAGATACATTGTAACTTATAATAATATGAATACAAAGTGTAACATATCTATTAATAAGAATATCTTGTAGAAAATATCTTTGCAGAAATTTGAAATAATATAAGATGATCATGAGTAACTATTAAATCATCAAGTTCGAAGCGCATATTTTATTATTGAGATGAAAATATACAGTATGTAAAAATATGTAATATTATAAACCAGCATTCTTCTAATACTTGATTCGCAAATAATAAAGACATTACTGATCAGTAAATAATTATTTTTTCGAAATAATATTTTGCATATGTTACTGTCAATGCGTGTAATAGCTATTATTTATAATAACCATCAGTGGAGTAGTTGCAAAATAAGCAGTGAAGAGACGTTCTGAAAGTAGTGTCGGAAAGCTCTAACCTGGGTGACAAAAACGTGCTGTTTTAACCCTCTCACACAGAGCCAGGCGGTCCCGGGCAGTCTAAAAATTTCCCCTTAACAGCGGCGAAGGCCGGTCTGAGGCGGTTGGCTTTTTTTGAGGGGAGGTGGGGTTCTGAGATCGCTTAGGAGATAATCGCGGTAAGCGTCAAATTATCCTTGCCAATGTGACGTATGCCCTCCTCCGACATCTGACATTGATTTAGGACTGTGTGCGTGCGTTCTCAGGGCGCTGGTCACTTTGAGATTCATCTGAACAATGGACACCTGCCCTTACCTTTCATGCTGACGGTATCTTCAAGCACCTGGAATCCTCACCCCTCTATTGACGGACTACTATAGAACTTTGGTGCGCCGTGCAGAACTTTCAGCTACCTATTGCACGGAATTAGGCAACATTCCTGAACAGGTGGCTTTTGTGTAGACAAGTGTGTTCCCGTGAGAACGCACAATGGGTTTTTTTCTCTGTTGCGATATAAGGTCGGGACTGAGCAACTAAAGAGGAGATGAGATCCTGGCAGGCAAACTGGTGGTCATTTTCCACGGAGGTCCGATTTGGACAATTTAGCGAAGTTCTCTGATTCTTTTACCAGTGAATGGACACCCCGCCTTGGGGCTTACTTTATTATGTTATTATTAACCTAGAATTTTGATATTTGTTTATAACTTTCTATATTTACTCCAGAAGTATTATCAATAAATTTATATGTTAAATTTATCTTAGCTGCGAACGTTCTTTTAAGCATAATTGAAAGACGTTATACCAAGCACAGCCCATTTCTGTGCGCTTTAAGGGAAGGTTATAGCAGGGTGTGGAATGGAGGTGTAAATGACCACCCAGGTAGGGAGAGTCCAATTCATGTCGCTTCCTCCAAAAAATTTTCGGTTTTAAAGTTACTAAAAGAAAAAGTTCGCCTCGAGATTAAAGAGTTAAGGACGTTTTCACAATTTTTTCCAATTTATTTCTCTGAAAAAAAGCAGCGTCGGAACAAATCAGTTCGTTCGGCTCCACTACACTGATAAACATGGTTGGTAATTATAACCGGTTATTTTTCATATTAACCTGATTTTTTGCATATTAACCTGATACAGTAACATATATAAATACAACTGGCTATTTCCCTTTTTGCAGTCAAGTATACATTGGTAGAAGTTCGAATTTAATTATTTAAAAAAATTAAATACTTTGAAAACACTAAAGTTCTTTGAAAATTGCACTGTGAATGTCATTGTACAAATGGCACCTTACGTATTTTGTATTTCATGTGGTATGCAAATGTTTTTATATATCCTGGAAAAATTTATTTTCTATATAAGTCTTCGGTTTATTTACTAAAATGTTATATTTTTACTGTAACCGCATTTTAAAATTACTATTAATGGAGGTATTGCAATTATAACATATTTTTACCTTTTTGAAATGATTTTCAACACAGCATATATTCTAATCTATCACCGCAACAAATAAGGAAAATTTAAAGTCTTCAAGATATTATTTCTCACTTAGTCAATATTAGGATTTCTTGTATTAATGTAAAATTGACACGAGCTTGGTTAATGACAGATCACAGTTTGTGGTTTCACAAACTAGAGAGGAATTAATTATTTTAAAACAAAGCATTTATTGGAAAATATTTTAAGAAAATATGAATGCCATTTTTGTTCTTCCTAAATTTTTATCTGTTTTATGAATCTTCATCTCACAAATATGTAGTTTGGTAAATTTACGTTTATGACATCTGAAATTTTTAACCCTAAAAAAAGACACGACTTGTTAGTTCAGGAAAGAAAACTCGAAAAAAACATCAAAAAGTAATCGAAACTCTAGAAGATTTTAAATTCTGATAGAACTTGAAAACCTTTCCAAAAACTGAATGATCAGATTGCTAGAAAATCTAGTTTCAAAACTCCACGGAAAAATACAGCGACTACGCAGAAAAAGTATTTAAATTTTTCAGCAAGTGAAGACCTCGCAAGAACCTTAAATTGCACTTTTTACTTCAACTTTCTTTTCCAAAAAACAAGAGCCTCACTTCGCAAAATCTCTCGATCCTTCTCACTTTCTTTGCTAGAAGCACTTCTGGCCAGATAAAGTTACGACTTCAGACGATTTCGCCCGTGAAAGGTCTATTCAAATCAAATGCAGTAACCATGCACTTCCTCAACGATCCCCACAAGCGATACACCCACCCCTAACAAAAGAAATAATAAAAAAATATCCTGGATTATTTTTCCAGTTTTTCTTTCCCATCTGGGGTTCTCTTGAGACCTTGACAGTTTCGTCGTTTCTGGGACCCGCGGGTCTCATGGTGGACAAAACAAACGCACTGCCCGAAGCGGAAGATACGTCAGTGTACTTCCTTCCTTGGTTTTTTTCCCTCTTTTTCCCTATGGCATTCCAGATTTTTTTCCCTGTGTCATTGTTTTTGCTTCCTGACCAAGATCTCTTTCATGCTCGGTATATGATTACTCTACCCCAGCGATCTTATTATCGTGTTAACGTGAATTGCTTTGGGATTTAATTTGCATTATCTCCGCGTTAATATTGTTA